>CM074450.1:5941901-6191901 GCA_037101425.1 Elopichthys bambusa
ATTCAACTTTCTCTGAATAATGCAACTTGCTCTGAAAGTTGCATTTGATTTTAACTTCAGTTGTGTTAATACTGAAGACACTGATTACAAAATCATTGAATACTTTGAATATGTGAATCCCCCCATACACAACCCCATCTGCCTGAGCAGGTGCACACAGCAGACTGTACCTTTACAGATGCCATATTCATCTCCATAATCATCCTCATCCTTATAGAAGTCACAGAAGAGTCCCGGTCCGCACTTGACGCCGTGCATCCCGGACACGGTGCGGTAGCAGTGCTCTCCCCGTCCCGCCGCACAGACCTGGCAGCATCCGCAGTCATCCAACACCGTGCGCCTGCAGCGCTGCGTCGAGCCGCACTGCGCGGGGTTGCATTTGTCCGGGCAGTTCACGGCATATTTACCACCGGGGCCCCACGCGTCAGCATCTCCAAACACCATCAACAAGAACACTGGGATCGCGTATAAATGCATGACTTGAAGTGATGGCGAACACCACGCTGGATGCTGTGCTCGGGTCTAGTGCACTAGGGAGGAGCTGTCCTCTTCTTAGAAGTGATAGTGAATGAAACAGCTCGGACTGCATGGCTGTCAGCTTTAAACAAGTTTGTTTTGCACATAGTATGCCCTCGTCAATTTCCTCAATCCGGTGTTGTTGTCTATTTGCCAGCCTCCCCCCTTCCCTGTTTTAGAAATCCGGCGTGGAAGTGGAATTAGAGCCGTGCTGCCATCCAGGAATTGATGTCATCACTGAAGTCTGGAGTTGTTTGTTTGAAGGTTTTTAAAGATGACCTCCGTGACCCTCACGGCTCCGCGTTCCTAACGTGAACGTGTATGACGAGATGTTTTGGGTTAGAGGGTTTAATATCTCAATTTACATGAGATATATTATAGTTTTTTTTACTACTAAAAAAAAGAAAAAAGTTTAATACGAAAAAGTATTAAAAAGTTGAATAATATATATATATATATATATATATGAAATAATAAATGCTATTAGTCTAATAAATATTAAATTAATTTAAATAATTATATATATATATATATATATATATAAATAATTAAATATTTAATAAAAAATAATAAGTATCTAATATATAATTAAATTAATATTTATTAATAGCATTTAATATTTCATATTCAATGCTATTAGTCTAATAAATATTAATTTGATTTAATTAAATAGGCTATTAAATGTGCTCGGGTAAATGAACCAGTGAGTCTAATAGCAAGACAACTACTGTAAGTCAAGTAATGTAGCCTATTATAATTATTTCTAATTGTATTTATATCATAGAATGACATGAAGTCTTTGTGGAGATTGTGTGTGTATATGGATTCATTCAATATCAAAATAATATATCCAATATATCCTAATTTTTCAAAGTCATTTCATAAAGTGACCCATTTTTGCTGACATTTTGTCCATAAAATAATTGGCTTATTTTTCAGTTCTCTGCTGTTTTTTCTTGTAGAGAACATCAAGATATCATTCATGACTCTTTCAGAAATTTGCTGTTAGAAACTTTATTTTATTAAAATATAGACTTGATAGATTGATTTTATTACGAATTGATAGCACACAATCATCTCGGAGACGTCTATCTGATGTGCGTGTTCAAATCTGGAAGACACACTTTTTTTGAGTGTTTGCTCATCTGCAATACATCTATAGGACATTTCCTGATGTTTATGATTTAGAATGTATGTAAAACTGACATCTTAAAGACGTCTATCAGATGTTTGTAAACAACAGATGCTTTCCAGATTAGGTGATCTATAAAAGACATCTTGCAGACGTACATGTGCTATCTAAAAGTAAGCTTTGTATATTAATGAGACCTTTATATACCTATTTTGAATGTTTATATTGGAAAGGAACGCAAGAACCTCATATGCTCAGGGGCGCTGCAATGCAGGAAAACTATCACTAGATGACGCTGTTGTATTAAATAACGGCAGGAGAACTGTGGTAGGTAAAGGGAAGGCTTTAACTGGGTGATTTAACAAATAAAACTAAACTTCAGTGTGTTTCCCACGCAAAGTCATTCTGTGCCATCAGAATACTTGTAATAGAGTGCAGTCGTATGGATGACTTTTATGATAGGCTACTTATGGTGCTTTTGCATTCAACCAACATTCAACCACACCATAGACTGAACCACTCTGACGCTCCACACTCCAGTCCAGTAGTGGGCGGAAATGCAGGATTGGTTTGTCAAACGCCAGAACAAGTATTGCTTTCTTGTACATGCATTGGTTGTAAACACAGACACAACTCACTTAAATTTCTGTAGTTTTAGATGTTTGGTCTTTGCCTTGAACTTGAAGCTTCATATGATGTCGTGCGCAGCTGTAAACTGTACAAATCGCCACTCACAAGGATCTAGTGTACAGTTTTTTCGGTAAGTTAGATTTACTATACATGATCTCTCTGCCAATATTTAATAATAATACTAGAAATAGTAAAGTTATCCGCTGAAAACCTTGTCGGAAATCATCGGCATTCTGGTTGAGTTTGATTCAACAAGCTGCAATGTATATAAAAACACTTTATGTTCGGTGACGTTCTTATTTGCAACAAGTAAACCTATTCTTTGATAAAAAAAATAAATAAAAAAACCCCCCAAAAAAACAAAACAGAATAACCTCTTTCCCCCCCCCTGCAGTACATCTTATATTTAATCGCATTTTCAACAGTTGTGACCAGCGATGCTTCTTTTGAATCGATTCTTTGAATCTTGCAGTGAATCGATTGATCCAGTCGGAATATACTATACTGTATATATACTGTCTTTTTCCATTTGTCTATTTATCTTTATATCTCATTCAGTTTCCCTTTAGGTGAAAACAGCAGGCTGCAGCAGTGGTTGGTGAATATCAGACGGGACAAGTGGAAGCCAACTCCCTCTTCTCGCCTATGTTCTCTCCACTTTGAAGATAACTGTTTCTATACAAACAATAAGGGCCAAGTGCGCCTTACTACAGCTGCTGTTCCCACCATCTTTTCTTTCCCTGACTACTTGCAGAAGCGGTCACAACACACCAGGCAGAGGAGTGGAGATGTTGTATTGAGAGACGCTGAAGCTGTGGAGGAGATTGTGAGGGTTATTGTGGATGAAAGCAATGGGGCATCAGAGATTCATCCCGGTGGACGATGTAACATTTCATACAGCCATTTACCCTGCCGTCCTTCTGTGCCATCAGACACAGTTTGTCATCCATTGGATCACACTTACATGGCTGAATCGGCAGAGACGCTGATGAACAATTTAAACTTGGCCAAGGGCGAGCTTGCGGCCTACAGGAAACAACTGAAACTGCAGAGTGCCAGGATTAGAAGGCTGAAGAAGAAAGTGACTTCGCTGTCCTCTATTGTTTTAGAGTTAAGACAAGAGAGAAGACTTTGATTTGTTTTAAATTGTAATAAAAGCTCTTTTTGAAAAAATGCTGTGTTTTCAGTGTGCTTTTGTTGGAGGTTTTGCAGTTAAGCAATATTATTGTGACCAGAGGCGGCCTTTGCTATTCGGAGGCCCGTTTCGAAGGAACAGTTGGAGTATTGTAACTAGTGTTGGGAAAGTTACTTTTTAAAAGTAATGCATTACAATATTGCGTTACTCCTTAAAAAAGTAACTAATTGCGTTAGTTACTTTTTAATTGAAAGTAATGTTACATTACTTTTTCTCACCTGGGCTGGGCTGTTTGTTTTTTAATAATAACAAAAAAAGTTAAATTTTTGGCAAATGTTAAGGCTCTTTCGCACCAAAAGTAAAATGAATAAGGTCTGCAGCAAAGACATTATGTATTTAATATCACTTTATGAACCAAAGTATTATATTTGTGTAATATAGTTCATTATTACAGGTTTGCGTAAAATTCTGAGATTGCATTTTTATTCATTTTGAGGAATACTAAATGTTTTCATGGAGATGAGTAAATTCATGTTCACATTTAGTCTAGAACTACAATAATGTTTACACAGCGCACATAACACCTCCACTTTATTTCTCTCAACATGGGGACAGGAGAGCTGTCAGTCAATAAATGTGAAAAAGTAACTTAGATATTTTGTTGTAAATTGAAAAAATAATGCATTACTTAACTAGTTATTTGAAAAAGTAATCTGATTACAAAACTCAAGTTACCTGTAATGCGATACCCCCAACACTGATTGTAACAATCATGACTGAAAACAAAAACGGCATTCACTCTACGTCCCTATCTCTGTCCCTCAGCTAAAATAAAATGCTGCTAAAGCTGCCAGTAGGTGGCAGCAAATCATTGTCTTAACAAGTGAGTCATTGAATCATTCAGTCAAACGATTTGTTCTAAAAGGCTGATTCATTCAGGGACAAAGCAGAAGTGACTGGCTGTGTCTGTGCGTTTTTTTATGCCCTTCCCTCGCTAACTACCCTTAGTCTCGTTGACTCGGATGTACGTCATTGCTTACGTTGCACGAGTGCCCACTACTGGCGGAACTCAATTTAATTTTAATTTAATTTAATTTTTTTCCCTTATGAAATTGTTTATTGTAGCATTTTATATGTATATAGGTGTGTTTGGGTTGTTTTAAATATTTAAAAAAAAAAATTAATATACCATAGAGATGTTTGTGGTGGGATAAATTAAATGTGATGTGCGGTGATGTCACAACCGTGTTGCATTGTGGTATATGTAGCTGCCTGAAGTGTACATATGAAGTAGACCCGCTCCCTCTGTCAAAATCGAGGGAGCGAGGGTCTGTCCATATAAACTTACCTCATCCACTTCATGAAGTGGAATGCACTTCAAAATGGCGGCAGGTATTCCCCTGAAGGGAAGTGCTTAGGGAAGGTCGTGAGTGCGTGTCTAAAACTGGAGTGGAACTCAGCCCAGAAGTGACTGAGTGAGTCATTGAGTCGTTCATTAAAATGATTCCTTAAAAAACACTGATTCATTCTGTAATAAAACTGAAACTATGCTGCTCAGAGACGCGCAATGGCGTCTCTAAATTTTCGTTGGCAAAATAGAGAAAGACAGTATTGACAATATTGTGTCTAAAATGTTAGTCAACAGCCTATTAACTTATTGTTTATTGAATTGTTGATAAAAACAAAATCACATTTGCAAACATGCTTATATTCAGGAAAAAAGCACTTTTGCTCTTGTGTTATTGCTTATAAATATTAACAACAAGAACTTATATGGACAATTCTTTTTGCACATTTCTTTGTTTTTTGGAGGCATTTTTATCAATTTTGGTGACATTTTTTTCCCCAAGCCCTCATTATTTTCCGACCCTGGTGTGTGTGCGCTGCATGATGGCGGAGGACGGTGTTCTTTCTTGAGCACAACCGGAGGCCCCTTCTGTTGCGAGCCTGCAAGGCTCATTTCAAGTGAAACGGGTGAAACATATAGCAAAGGCTGCTACTGACTGTGAAAATGGTAAAGTATGGAAAAAGATTTTTTGTTCCGTTCACGTCACTGTTCTCATCTTAACAGCCTGGAGAGTCTGAATTGTGGGCTGCAGCTTGATCTCACATGCATAGCCAAGAGTTGTTCAAGTTTTTCAAACTGGGCTTGAAAGAGGAGGCATGTGATAGATGCTGTTCTGCTTTCTACCCAGCTCATTTTTTTTGTAATTTAAAATAAATTTAATTTCAATAATTTTAATATTTTAATGATACAATACTACCAATAAAATTTTTTTAAATGAATACAATATTAAATAAAGTACGGTGTTATTTTAGTGTTATTTTTATAGCCTAATATTATAGTTTTTATTAATATTTTGAATAAATTTTAGGTCATTTTTTAGTCATTTTGTTATAAGCTTTTGTCATTTTTTTTTTTTTTAAATATTACTATTTGATTAATTTATTTTTATTTCAGTGTTAGTTTTTTGTTGTTTTACTTTTTATTTATTTTATTTCCAGTTAAAATAAACGAAAATTACTTAAACAAGTTTGAGTTTTTCATCTAATATTTATATTTCATTAAGTTTCATTTTTTAAAATTTTATTTCCAGTTAAACTAAACGAAAAGTTTTTCGTCTAATATTTATATTTTATTTCAGCGATATTTCAATAAAAAAAAAAGTTATGATGGTTTTACTTAACGATAATAACTCTGATACAGGAATTGTAAATAATATCGCAAAAACAAAAGCTAGACATAACGGACCCTTACGATATAAACGTCATGACGTCACGACACTACGCCGTATGCGTAAAATCCACCGCTGAACGCGCATTCCTGAAAACGAACGCCGCTATTTTTCATGGCAACAGCTTGCGGAGCGGCAACCTTCTCTACTATAAACACCCTCCAGCGCGAGATTAACCGGCATTTCGTCCTCGCATTGCGTAACTCCTCTTTGCCGGGTGGCGTTTAGTTATATTTCATTCAAAAGTGTTTATTTGTAAAAGTATATACAGGATATGGTTCATAATAAAGCGTAGCATTCACGTCCTTTCTGGTAGACAGCAGGTTTAAAGAGCCTTGCAGTGGGTTGATTTGCTGGGCGTGAATGACATAAGGAAGAGAGAACATCGGATCGTTTGGTAAGCGTTATTTACACTGTCTTTTAAAAAAATATATTTTATTCGACAGTATGTGATAATGGGTTGTCGTATCTGTAATTGATGTGGTATAGCTCTTTAAACAGTTGAGTTCGTCATATGTCAGCTATTTTTGTATCTATCACTGTTGTTGCTTTGAGTCCCAGCTGATGCAACAATATAAGTCTTGTCCAAGTGACAGTTCATGTTGCTGTGGTAACTGATCTGATTGTGGTCACGTTTTTCATAATGTGTTGTATTTTATTAAAGATAAGGGTTTAGATAGTGGATTGTTTGACAGACCATATCTGATGCATTCTGGTCCACCATTCTTAAGAAATAGCAGATTCTTTGGGGTGATGTGGTGTTTGGGTTATAGATTGTAGGTTCAAACCACTGTTGTGAAAGACCAGGATGTGTTGCTTTAGATGCCTGAATGCTGGTGTCTGTACATGGGTTTTAACTAGCTGAACAAAGCAAGCCTTCCTTGGTTAACCAGCCTCATTAGAAAGACAATATTGGTTGACCAGCATTGTGTTTTGCTTAACAATATGATTACACTGGTCCACCAGCTAGACAAGCACCAATCCATAGAAATTTATGCTGGTCTAAGTTGGTCTTTACGGCAGAGAGCAGGTGACCCATGAACTATCACCATTGTTCCTTCTAGAAATGCATTTAAAGGGACAGTTCACCCCAAAATGAAAATACTGTCATCATTTACTTGCCCTAACCCTAATGTTTTTCTGTCCTGCAAGCAGAAATATTTTGCAAAATGTCAACACTGATCTTTTCCATACAATGATAGTGTGTGCACATGATGAAAATATCATAGAATTAATTCATATGACTCCAACTTGAGCCAGGTTTGAATTAAAAAAATAACTGGTTCTTGCATGTCATTTGTATGCAAAATATATTTTGGAGCCAGAATGGAAATTTGTAGTAAATAACGAATAATTTTATTCTGTTCCCAAATAAAACTATGAGATGGTTGCAGAAAACTTGGAATATAATGCACAAGTCTTAGGGATTCATTTTATGGTGCTTTATTTGTCATTTTTAGAGCTTGGTGGCTCCAGTCCCCATTTACTTTCATTGTATTTATTTTATGCAAAATATATTAGTTTGCTTTTCACAGAAGAAAGAATTTCATGTCAGTTCGGAACGTGTGTAAATGGTGACAGAACTTTAACATCAGGTTACTCCAGGGTTACTGTTCTCATGTACTGACCGTCACTTTGGGGAGGGACGGGGACCAATTTTTTAAAAAGCATAAAGAAACAGAACAGTGAAGGAAATTCTAGGTCTAATTCTATATGGGAAATAATAATAATTTTGAACTATTTGCAATTAATATTTGCATTAAAATATGCACATGTACATTTATATATATACCTAATATGTTGAAAATGTAAAACGTTTCTTAACTTTCTGTTAGGAATTACACGAATCACGTAAATGCATATTTTCAATTCAAAATGGCCTTATTTGGGAATAAAGTCGAGTAGTTTACATCACTGGATGTTACTGTTGGTCGTTTAACATTTCTATCGCAAAACACTTGACATATTAAAGGTGCAATGTGTACATTTTAGGAGGATCTATTGACAGAAATGCAACAAAATATACTATGTTTTAAGTGGTGTATAAAGACCTTACATAATGAACCGTTATGTTTTTATTACCATAGAATGAGCATACACTGTGGGTCCCCTTACATGTTAAGTCACCATTTTGTACCACCATGTTTCTACAGTAGCCCTAAACGGACAAACTGCTCTACAGAGAGTTTTGATTGACTAGCTAACCTCTGCTGTCTCAGACATATTTGTCCTGTGTTGGCCACCATAGCTTCTCTATATTGCAATTTGCAACCTCACCACTAGATGCAGCTAAAATTTACACACTACACCTTTAAATGTTTCGCTATTTACTTACCTCACTCTCTTTCAACGTTAAACTGACGCTTCAGTAAAGCTCGCCTACTTTGATTTGATTGGTCATCTCAATAATTTTGACATTGACGAGCGCTGTTAGGCCGCTGAGGCAGACCAGACTAAAAATGGAACTCTTAAACCTTTTTTTATCATTCTAAGAACAAACAGAATGGACTGCAGCAGAGCAGTGCAAAAAATTTGGCCATTTCTAATTATTGGGGTGGACTTGTCCCCCTCAATGTCTATGGTGGTTATGGCCCTGGTGTTCAGGAGACGTGTGGCTCTCAACACAAACCCCAAAGCTCAGCTTTTTAGTTTAACACCACAGTTGTGTGTGCGTATACCATCTTCTTTTTTTTTGTGTTCTATATATTGATGGCCTCTGTATGAAATGTGATCACACTGGACGGAAGTTTTAGTTGTCGCAGTTGCCCTGGATTAGTCAGGTGTCCAGACTATCAGCCCGCCCCCCCCCAGACCATTCTGACTTGCTGAATTGAATCCACTTCAGTCTCACTTCAACAGAAGGTCAACAGTGATAGGCACTTGGCAGTGGAAATTCTTGGCTGGGGATCTTTATGTTTGTCAGACTGATTCAAGCTCAGTCCTTCACCTCTGTGGCTGGGAATGACCCTTTGGTCATTTGGTCATGTGCTGTCTGTTTTTTGTTTTCTTTGTTTTTCGGTTAACATCCTTTGTGACTTTCCATCATTTGACTGTTTCCAACACACGCATATTATATACATTTTACTGGGTCATTCTTGTTATGCAGCATTCCTTTGAACTCTTTAACTTAAAAAAAAAGAAAAAAAAAAAAAGAACATTCTTGTGTTTATTAAATTATTAACGTATAATTTAAGAGTGTATTTCCATAAAAAGGTGTCGCTGACTTTAATTAGGCTTTGGTCAGATGTGATTATTTACACAAAGACAAAGAAAATGAACAGGATGCTAAAATTAGTGAGGGATTGAGAGTTAGCTTGCATGAGGGTGTCAGTGTTAATATTTAATTTTTATATTTTTAATAGTTAATGTGGATATTTTTAACCATCTTTTAAGTTTTTTTTATAATATCATAATGTTTTTTCTAATTTCAAACAGGATTGAATTTTTTAAAGTTACACAAAAAAATAACAACACATAAATATCATAAAATCCATTGCTGGTGCGTACTAATTTTTGTGCTGTTGTTTTCTCACCGAAATGATGTCACTTCCAGGAAGATAATGTTATTAAGGAACTGGCTTTTAGTTAAAGGGATTTTACAAAAGAGTAACAGGATGGACAGTGATATTGAGGGCACAGAAAAGCCTGTAGATTGATTGCCAATTAAAACAATATTCCCAAGAAAAGAAATGCTTAATCTAGTCAAATGTTATTTTTATTTTTTCTCAAACCAAAGTAATTCTAAATGATTGCTAGAATCATCAGAAATCAATCTATATCAAGCCGCACAACTGGTTTCAACATTTAGAATAATAAGAAATGTTTCATGAGCGGCAAAACAGCATATTACAATGATTTCTGAAGGATCATGTGACACTGAAGACTATAAGAAAATAGAAAACAGTTATTTTAAATTGCAATAATATTTCACATTATTACTGTTTTTACTGTAGTTTTCATCAAGTAAATGCAGACTTGGTAAGACTTCTTTCAGAAACATTACCTTACCACCAATCTTTTGAATGGTAGTGTAAAAAAAAAACTAACCAATATGATTTTCATATTTTAAAAAAAAATTAGACTATTTAATTATATTATATGTCCAACACATCTAGACATTTGAACATGAATCTGAACTTCTTAGAAGGAATGACCCAACAGCTATTTTTTTCCTCTAGTTTAATTCGGAAAGGACACCCATGAGCTATCAGATCAACACTGGTTTAAAACTGCATGTTCTCTGCCTCTATTTTTAAACATGATCTAAAATTACTATTTGGGTGCATAACTACCTCTTTCTCATTATTAATAGTAACTTGTAACCTAAGTTTGTCTATATTTACACCCATAGCATTGTACTCATGCCAATATGTCTGTTGTAAAGTGGAAACACCTCAGAGATAAGCTCAGCATCTCTTTTCGTAGTCCGCCACCTTAAGGACTTGTTGTTGTCATGGTTTTTGTAGGATTAGTCAGAGTTCCTGGGGAATGTGACACTTGGTCCCACACCGCCTCCCACATAACTGTGAAGCAGCTTTGAGAAGCATCCTTTTTATTTTTATACATAGTGAAACTGTAGAAGTTGCCGGGTGTAATACATTCTGGGGTGTAAGACTGGGCAGACGTGGAATTGCTGGGTCATGTTGCTCATGGACACTAACCAACTGGGGGTGGTGGTGGTAACTTGCTCAAAGTGATTAAAGGCCACTGGGTTCACTGTTGTAAGAGTTTTCAAGCAGAGATGGAGGCAGGTGTCCAGGTTGCTCAATTCCCAGGCTGATGGTGTCATTCAGGTTTTTTGACCTGGATTTCCATTTTAGATCTGAGTCATACTGCTGTCCAAGTGTTGGAATAATCATGTCAGTCATTACTGATTGAACAGCTACTGATTTCCAAATATAATCAAGTAAGGTTTCATGTTCATATGTTAGCTAGTCATATGTTTTCCAAGACAGAAATAAAATATCATGAGTACGTCTCTCATCCTAACCACCGGAGTTTCCTTATTTCCTCTTTTTATTCTCAAAAATGCAAGTAATCCCTCTTCACAGCATTGGAAAAGTTGTGCAAGTTAATATAGTGTGTGATAAGTAAAAGATAAATAATCTAATTAATAAATATAATCAGGCTATCATTCGAAAGTTTGGGGTCAGTAATATTTTTTTTTTTAATGTTTTTGAAAGAAGTCTCACAAGGGGGCATAATATGCTCACGTAATAGGCTACAATGTGATTTATTTGTACAGTGTGTATATTCCTATGTAAGATTGTTTGCATGATATAAAGTCAGAATTGTGAGATATAAAGTCGCAATTCTGACTTTTTTTCTCAGATTTGCGTGATAAAAACGTCTTATAAAGTCTGAATTCCGTGATATAAACCTGCAGTTCTGACTTTTTTTCTCAGAATTGTTTATATCTCACAATTCTGACTTTTTAACATGCAATTGCAAGTTATAAAGTCATAATTGTGTGATATAAACTTTTTTCCCTGACAACTGGACATTATAACATGCAATTGTAAGTTTATATCTCACAATTCTGACTTTATAACTTGCAATTCTGACTGTATATCATGCAATTCTGACTTTATATCACGCAATTCTGACTTATAAACTCACAACTGCAAGACATTATCTCACAATTCTGAGGAAAAAAATCAAAATTGTGAGACAAAATTGCAGTTGCGAGGAAAAAAAGTCAGAATTGTAAGATAAAAAGTCGCAATTACCTTTTTCATTTTTTTTAAATTTCATGGCAGAAACAAGCTTCCATAAATTCCTGACATATAAAATTAAAAGGACAGCAATAAAAAGTGAGTGCTGGAATAATACAAATTGTGTGATTAATCGCTTATTAATCTATAATGCATGACCATCGTTGTCATCTGCAGCAGCAAGCAAGCTGTGCTTATGTCAATTATGTTCCTCATGTTCAATCAAACCGTGCCTCAGGAAAATGACCTTGATTGACCTTGACAACTTTTACTGCCATTTGCCTTATAGCATCATGAACTTAGTACAACATCAGTCTTCCTGAAGCAACCTGGGGTTAAAAGTGTTGTCACATTAGCAGCACAACAAAGTTTTCCAGGAAAAAAGGTCCAATGTCTATTGTCAACAATGTTATGATGCATGAAGCAGCGCTCACACATAAGTCACTTTCAAACTAGGCAGCTTTCTGTTGGACAATCCACGAAAAATGCAAAACTGATCATGCATATTCCTTTTGAAAATAAGTGGATTTCACCAAGCAATATTAAATGTGACCACACTTTAAGAGTCTTGTTCAAGAGTACAATGGCCATGCCTCATTTTATGGGGGTTCATATGGGCAACTTTCTGATTTGAAGTATTGGACTCATATTGAAACTCTAGATACGTCTAGAACAGTATCTTACTTTTGTTCTTTCTTTCTGTCTTGCAGCTATGTGCCTCTTGTGTGTGAATAATGTACAGTGATGGTGCCTTCTCAGACCCACGTGATGCTCAAGTGGCAGGAGCACCTGAACAGCTCCTGGGCAGCAGAGGACAGCGTTCAGACAGCCACACGGCATGGAGCGGCTGCTCTCTATGCAAAACTGCTCTACAACAAGGAGGTTGTAGGCTTGGCCCAGCCGGTGCAGGACCTAATGGGTCCCCGCTTGCCTGACTTCCAGTACGAATCCAGTGCTGAGGAGGAGAAGGAGGAATATCTGTCCGCACTGCTACACAGTCAACGATGCCTGGCCCACCGCATGCTGGCAAGGACCCCTTTTGCCCTATCCCTGCACCACAGGCTGGTGATCCTCCAGAGGGTGTTCTACGCCCTCCATAGCAAGTATCATGACCGATTCCGAGCACCACTGCCTCCCCAGCCCTCATCCTCCAGTGCAGAAGGGGGCACTCTGGAGTCAGTGTCTGAGCCTTGGCCAACAGGCAGTTCCCGTTCGAAGTCGGGCACAGACGTTCTAATCGAAATGGGTGTCCGGACTGGGTTGAGTCTCCTTTTCGCCCTACTGAGGCAGAGTTGGCAGCGGGGGCGTCTTGAGAACCCACCAGATGTCGCTTTGTGCAATGAGGTACTGGCCACTGCGTCTTCAGTCCTGGCCGCCCTGCCTCCTCTTTCCTTGGCCAACGAGAACAAGATCCCAACAGTGGGTCTTGACTGTCTTGCGCAAGTTGGAGACTTCCTGAAGAAGACAGCAGTCAGCGGATCTGGGGCAGATCGGGCGGGACGCAGGCTAGCCCTGGAGCTCCTTCTCTCGCTTGCCTTACAAAGAGGGTCCTTGCGCTTCCTTCTGGAGTGGGTGGAAGTGGCGTTGGCCGCCTCTGCCTCTTCCACCACCTCTGAAACCGTTGGAGTGGGCTACGAGCTGATCCATCAAACATTACAACAGATGCGCCAGCACACGGTGTGTTCCTAGACCATGCGGTTGACCTAGTGGTCATGCTAATAGCATAAGTGAAGTAATATACAGTAATGCTAATGGATAATGGGCACCAATATAGAAAGCTGTGCCTCTTTTGCACACAAAGAGAGTATAGAGTTACAGTGCTGAGGCCAGGCTAACACCCTCCATTTGTTTATCCCTCCCTCTGCACTTAAAGGAAATTGTTGTTGCTAATTGTTACTGTTAATACATTAGCACAATAGAGTACCATTATTCTATATTCCTCTCATGGAGGGCAGGAATGGCTCAAACATTTTTCCTTGATCTAAAGCTTTCCTTGATTGTGGCTTTCATTTGACCGAGAGCTCTTGGCCGTCTTCCCAGCTCTGAAAGCCGCCTGAGCCACACCAGACCCGCCATGTGCCGTGCTCTAATTTATTCATGTCTTAATCAATCTGAAATATGTCTACTTCAATGCTTTTGTGCTTGAAGTTCAGCAGAACTTGTTTCCCATATTGAAGCAACTGTTTGTTTATAGATTCCCCTACTACAGAGTACAATGTTAATTTGTTCTCTGAAAAGCTAGCTGGTTATGCACATTGGTGCCAGTATGGAAACTGAGACTACTCTATCTTCTTAATCTTAAATCAAAATATAATGAACCAGTTTTCTTTTCATGGAAATGTAATATAGGTTGCTTGGCCACTGGATAACCAATAGCCAATCAGTGGTTTAGTTGTTGCGTTTTAGCAAACTTTAGCTTTTAGGCCACTTTTTCCCACAAATCTTGTTTCCTCAATTAATATTTTGTTTCAGTCAATTACAGAAGTGACATGGGTTGCTAAATCTTGCCTTCAAATTGTTTAAAAGTGCAATGTGTAAAATTTGGGAGAATCTATTGACAGAAATGCAATATAATATACATAACTTTTCATCACTATGTTGTTGTTCTTCTAAATCGTTCGTGTTTTTAGAGGCAGCTTGCATCGTCACTACGTTGAATACGCACAAAGTAGTAGTAGTAGTAGTAGTCATCTGGTTTATTAGAAGCAGAGACTGTTCTTTGTTAGAAGTAAGAAGAAACCTCATTGCTTCACACAGGCTACTCTCACATTTTATTTTGAGTTAAAAAAATTGATATACTATCAATATACTATTGATATACTATTTTTGGTTCTACAGTACTTTTTTTGAACAATCCACTGTTGCACCAGTTAGCTGTACATTCTAGCTGCATTCAAGCATTATTTAGTTTATTGTTTGTTCTTACAGGCTTTTCGTGGTGAATCCGTCAATACTCAGGTGCTGAAGAAAGATGCAGATGGACTCTGTAGCCTCTCACATGTTGCTCTTTGCCTTTTTGAAGAGGTTTGTGCGAATAAATCTATAAGCAGTGTTGGGGAAAGTTATTTTTAAAAGTAATGCATTACAATATTGCGTTACTCCCTAAAAAAGTAATTAATTGTGTTACTGTTTATGGAAAGTAATTTGCTACGTTACTTTTGCGTTACTTTGTTTTGTTTGTTTTTATAACAACGAAAAAAGTTCTGTTTTTGGCAAATGTAAAGGCCCTTTTACACCAAAAGTGAAATGAATACTATTTGAAAAAGTAACTCAGATATTTTGTTGTAAATTTAAAAGTAATTCATTACTTTACTAGTTACTTGAAAAAGTATTCTGATTACGTAACTTGCATTACTTGTACTGCGTTACCCCAACACTGTCTACCTTTTAAGTGTTCACAGACTGAAATATCGGGATTTTATTAAAGATATCTTGTGCCAAGTCATAGAGACTAAATAAATAAATCTTTAATCTGTGTGTGTGTGTGTGTGTGTGTGTGTGTTATAGATCTGCACCCTGGCCTCTAACTGCTTGTGCTCATGCAGCACAGGCTCTTCCTCTTCCTCCGGCTCGGAGAACGATGCCGTCATGGTGTACGTGTGGGGCAGCAACAGCAGCCATCAGCTCGCTGAGGGAACGCTGGAGAAGATTTTACAGCCCAAACTGGCTCAGGGCTTCAGCGATGCACAAATGGTGTGTGTGGATTTATGTTACTCAAGTGTATTGAAAATCCAAATAACTGGAAGCCATCGTGAAGCTAACATTAGTTTCAACATAGACAGTTTGAGAAGCAGGAGAAAGACCACTCAAAGAAAAATTTAATGAGACAGATCGCAACGTTCAATTTGACAGCTGTACAAAAGAGCTTTTAATTAAAAGATCAAATCGTTTTCTTGGTAAAGGCTCGGTCTGGGCTGTAAGCTCATTTATATTAGATTGACAAAAACATGGAAAACATAGTTTTGTAGTCTAATATGTGACCCTGGACCACAAAACCAGTCATAAGTAGCATAGGTATATTTGTAGCAATAGCCAACAATATATTGTTTGGGTCAAAATTATTTTTTTTTTATGTCAAAAATCATTAGGATATTGAGTAAAGATCATGTCTATGAAGATATTTTGTAAATTTCCTACTGTAAATATATCAAAAAATTATTTTGTGAGTGGATATGCATTGCTAAGGACTTCATTTGGACAACTTTAAAGGCGATTTTCTCTGTATTTTGAATTTTTTTTTTTTTTTTTTTTTTTTTGCACCCTCAGATTCCAGATTTTCACATAGTTGTATCTCAGCCAAATATTGTCCTATCCTAACAAACCATACATAAATAGAAAGCTTTCAGATGAGCTTTATAAGCATGTCAGATTTTATGGATGGGAGAAATGCTATTGAAATGTTAGCTTGGTGTTATATAACTATTTAATAAAATAATAAATAATAAAAAAATAATAAATAATTAACTGTTTAAAGTAGGCAGAAACAGAGGACTTTGGTTCCACTTTCCTGTATGACAGAAAAAATTGTAAATTAATTAATTTAATTTATTAGGTGCATGATAAGAAATGCATCATATGGGGCCAGTGACTGTGTTTTTTGTTTTTGTGAAATGATTTAATTAAATATGCATATTGAAATCTCATAATATAAAGACATATTTTGTCATTTTTTTTAAAGGGCACATTTTTCTTTTTTGTTCTTTTTTCCAATTTTATGTTCATTCTATTCTAATTTTATTGCAGGATTTTGTCCCTTTTATTTCAGTTTTTTTAAATTTATTTACTTTTTTTTTTTTTTTTGCTTAGTAAATTAATGTTTTTTTTTGTAAAATGATAAAATTTTTAGATGATTTTTAGTGTTTTTTTTTTTTTCATTTTTACATTTTTATTTTATATTTATTTATTTATTTATTTTATTGCTTTTTTCATTTTTAATTACAACTTTAAGAGGCAACAAGAAGTGATATTTATTTATTTTACAGTATATAGTTTATAATGCAGTCAGGGTTGATTTTGGTCATTGACTATATTATAAATAATAGTGAACTGTACCAGTCTAAATTTCTTTGTTTTCTCTCTAACAAAATATGTGTTGTGCAAAGTTTGGTTATCTAATCTGGAGTAGTGTTCAGGCCCAACAGTCTCTGCTTTTTAATACAGACATGTCTTTTCATTATTATTGCGAAATACAATTTAGAAAACAGCAGCCGCATCTTAATAAACTGTGCCCTTTCACTAATACAGTTTAGACGTCCTCGATCACAGCTGATTCAATTCATTTTACTTTTTCCACCTGCAGATTGAGGCAGGCCAGTACTGCACGTTCTCTGTATCTGCTGATGGTGCCGTGAAGGCTTGTGGGAAGGGTAGTTATGGCCGCCTGGGACTGGGAGACTCTAATAACCAGTCTATGCCAAAGAAGCTGGTTCTGGAACCGCCTCGCACCATGAGGAAGGTGTCATCTTCCAAGGGATCAGATGGACACACGCTGGCCGTCACGGCGGAGGGAGAGGTGTTCAGCTGGGGAGACGGAGATTACGGCAAACTGGGCCACGGGAACAGCGCCACGCAGAAATACCCCAAGATTATTCAGGGCCCACTTTTAGGGAAGGTGAGAGGAAATAGTGTTTTCTACATGCAGAATGTAGCTTTTTTTTCTAATTGTGTCTAATCAAGGGTATTTTCTTGAGCAGCCACTAATATTTCTTCAGAAAATGTAAGAAACTAGTTGGTATTATCATTGCATTTTTAAAAGTGTGCATGTTTCCTGTGTGTGTATTGCAGGTTGTGGTGTGTGTGTCAGCTGGATACAGACACAGTGCTGCGGTGACTAATGACGGAGAGCTGTACACCTGGGGGGAAGGCGACTTCGGTCGACTCGGTACATCACTGTCCTCTTACAGACCCTCAACATCACTGAACACACACACACACACACATACACACACATACCTAAGACCTGTGTATATGTTCTCAGATGTAGTGTTGTCAGTGAAATGCAATTCACTATTGATTTCTGGGAGGTGGTTTTTATGGTTTGAATGACTGCTGTGCACAGTATGCACTGCACAGAGTTTTTATTTTTTAATCCACCGAGAAATTTGTCAGGCAGTCGACAAGATGCCTGATTCCTCAGACTGAGTCAGACTGTTGTCAGTCCTGTCTGTCTCTGTCTTATTTTTACTCTGTCTGTCTGTCATATAGGTCATAGTGACAGTCACAGTCGTAATGTGCCCACTCTGGTCAAGGACATCAGTGGGGTCGGGCAAGTGGCCTGTGGCAGCTCTCACACCATCGCTGTGGCTCAAGATGGCCGAATCGTCTGGTCCTTTGGAGGAGGGGACAATGGTAATATTTCATATCCACCTTATTTTACAATGCAAAAAAAGTCTTAATATTAGGTTTATGATTACGAAAATACCAATTTGCAGTACTAATTTGAATAGTTCACAGAAGAAGTTCACATTTTACACCAAAATCAGTAATAATTTAATTTCCCATGAATATTTTCCATCATCTCACTGAAGTGTATTCAGAGACATTACCAAACAAAAGTAATTTAGTCATCCCATCACACAAGGCACTTTTTCAACTTGCATAGACTCTCTGAGTTAGTAAATTTGCTATTTGGCGACTAATATTTTTTTTAAATTTAATTTAAATTTATTTTATTTTATTTCATTTTATTTTATTTTATTTTATTTTATTTTTACAGATATTTACACTGATATTCTCTACTTAATCGGTTATAGGCTCTTCAGTTTTGGCTCTACAAATAATTTTCGCCATTTGGTGGATCTTTACAGGCAAAGTAATGGGAATTTTGTTGAAATATAAAGTGCGTTATAAATAAAATGTATTACTATTATTAAGTTACATTTTTAGCTTAACACACAGGTAATAATTAAAATAATATCTATCTGTCTGTCTATCTATCTATCTGTCGTTCTATCACCCAAGGAATATATGTGAGAATAGATTTTCATGTTTTTTCACACGAATTGAACAATTTGAATTGAATGGCGCATAAAGAGTTGATATTTGACTCAAGTTTTATTTGCTACAACAATTTTAACAGCTATACACAGTTTACAGCAGTTTTGCTGCTTGTCAAGGTAAGGTTCTGGATCAAACCCACATATGCACATAAAGTACACATACAGTATGAGACAGTAAAGGTCTGTACCCTTTACAGGGCTCACTTTTGCCTTACAGAGTGAGTAGGACATGGTGACACTTACTTTTCATAAGTATAGCAAGAAAAATCCTTTAATGCAACACTATCAGACATAATATCCACAGACAAGCCTAAACAGCAGCCATTGCAAAGTGTTTTTATAAAGCAAAATATAGAGCCAGTTGTTGAAACAAGTACTGGCATGGCCTCTGAATCTGACGCACCTTAAATTACTGTTGTCCATGTTAGAGGGAATTCTGTGTGTGTGTAAACGTTGTGTTTGTGTTACAGGTAAACTGGGACATGGTGACACAAACCGTGTGTACAGGCCTAAAGTGATAGAAGCCCTGCACGGCTTCATTATCAGGAAAGTGTGTGCTGGGAGCCAGTCGTCACTGGCTTTGACATCTGCTGGCCAGGTATACACAACCTCTCATTTATCCCACTGACTTTAACTAAGTAAATATGTACCGTTATATACACCCATATAAATTCTCGTGTCTCTATGTTCTCCTGTGTGTGGTATGCAGGTGTTTGCGTGGGGCTGCGGCTCGTGTCTCGGCTGCGGCTCGTCTGAGACCACCTCACTCAGACCTCGACTGATAGAGGAACTCAGCATCACTAAAGTCATTGACATTTCCTGTGGAGACAGCCACTGTCTCGCTCTGTCTCACGGTGAGAAAGATGGAGAAACATAAATGGGAAGAATATATATATATATATATATATATATATATATATATATATATATATATATATATATATATATATATATATATATATATATATATTTAATTTGTCATTTTAGTTTTAGTACTTTTAGTACTTCAGTTTAAACTTAATTTCAGTTAGTTGCAAAGTCCACATTTTCTACATTTTGTTTAGTTTTTTTTTTTTAATCTAATATCTGTATTTTATTTTATTTCAGCTTTATTTTAGTTACAGAAAACAATTTTTAATTGTTGACCGTTGCAACATTCATGTTTTTCCGAACCTTTGATTTCTTTCTTTTGTGGGACACAAAAAGAGGGTTTTGAAGAGCCATACTAGTTACTCTTCAATATAAATACAACAAATGGCAAATAATGCTTTCAAGTCTTAAAATGGACAAAAAGTAGTCTGTACAACTTATGCACTATATTCCAAATCTTTTGAAACCCTATGATACCTGTGTGAGGAAAAGACAGAAATCTAAGTTATTCACTGAAATGAAATTCTCAGATTTATGTCACATTAATTTTTTTCTTTATAAAAATGCTTATGTAATTTTATTGTTTTTTGTCACAGAAAACGAAGTGTTTGCATGGGGCAACAATGCCATGGGCCAATGTGGGCAGGGCCACACCTCAACGCCAGTCACCAAACCCAAGAAGGTGATTGGTCTAGAAGGGGTTTCAATACAGCAGATCACTGCAGGCACCTCCCACAGCCTGGCCTGGACCGCAGTTCCGACAGACAGGTGAGGAGAGAGACAAAGACATATTTCATTAGTTATGAGTGATTTGATGGCTTTTCCACAATGCATGGACAGTATTTCATTTCTTGTGCCTCTCATTGCTTGTGGATAGTGGAAATAAAAACCCCTCACTTCCTTATCTAAACCCAAAACAAAAGCAGTTTGTTCTGAAATGAGTTTGAGCCTACAGGAAACAACGACATTTTCATATTCGTCATGCAAATCAAAACCCGTATCGCTCCATCTGGAGTGAGTTTCACCACTAATGTATTAATGCAATCGCATTTACATTTTCCATTATTCAAAGATGTTCACTTAACATTGTTTTCCTGGCATGACTGAATGTGAATTATGTACCTGGCAGGCAGCTGGTGGCTTGGCACAGGCCGTTTTGTGTGGATCTCGAGGAGAGCACGTTTACATACCTGCGCAGTTTCCTGGAGCGTTACTGCGATAGTATCAGTGGAGACACACCACCTGCACCTTTCCCCTCTAAGAGGTAAATAAATACACTTGGACCAGCACCAAACACATAGATTTACAAATGATGTCCTGTAAATTGTGTTTTGCACCATTAATGATTAAACAGTATAATGTACAGTATAATGTATATAGAGGCATGCAATGTCAGTTATTTCTGTTGTAGAAACAAATCATGCAACAAATCTTGTAGATAGATAGGTTGGTGGATAGATGCATGGTGTGAAATTAGAACCAGCTTCCATCCAGGGGGCACAGTGGTGGGCGACCTGTGAGACTCCTGACATTTGATAAGAAACGCTTGGAAGCAACACACATGCTTGAAAATTCACATTTGATTTTTTGTGGAAAATAAACGGCAAAAAGAAAGCAGGCATTAATAAATACATTTTAAATAATGAATTAATTTAAATTTATTTATTTATTTTATTTTATTTATTTATTAATTCATTTATTTTTATTTATTTTATTCATTTTTAAAAAATTGATGATACACTTCTTTATAAAATGAATGAATTTATATGGATATATGGATCACTAAGATACTATTAAAGTTTTTATTAATATTTTATATTAGATTTAATGTTTAGATTTTACATTTTCATTTCATTTCAGTTAAATTTCACTTCATTTTTGTAGTGTTTTTGTCATTTTTAGTTTGTCATTTTTTTTATGTCTATTTAGATTTTATTAATTTTTATTTCAGTTTTAGTTTTTTGGTACATCAAGTTAAACTAAATGACTTTTTAATTTAATTTTAGTTAACACTTATTTTTTCAAGTAATGCTTTTTTATGTTTTTCTTTTTTTTTGGTAACACTTTACAATAAGGTTGTTCATTAGTTAACATTAGTTAACCACTTTAGTTAACATGAATTGCACTTATACAGCATTTATTAATCTTAGTTAATGTTAATTTCAACATTTACTAATACATTATTAAAATTGTGTTGTTTTTGTTAGCATTAATTAATGCGCTGTGAACTAACATGAACAAACAATGAACAGCTGGATTTTTATTAACTAACATTAACAAATATTAATTAGTACCGTAACAAATGTATTGCTCATTGTTAGTTTGTGTTAGTTAATACATTAATTAATACATAGTAGTTATTGTAAAATGTTACCATTTTTATGGTTTTAGTTTTAGTTTCAGTTATAATAATAACTCTGATATGGATTGATGGATGGATGCTTAAACCATGCCAATCTGATGCATGGACATTTGCAGTGTCAGATGTCAGAAGTCTACAGCTGTAGACTTCAAGACATAAGAGTTGTCATACAGATTATATAATATCGCAGATATTTCCCTGCTGAGTTCACAAGATGGTAAGTGATGCATGTTGACCTTGAGGTCAGAACATTTAATTCTGCATCAGTATCTCTAAAGAAAGAGAGCGAGAGAGTGTGTGTCAAATTTCTTAATGGTCCCATTATGTGGAAGCTCCAAGAATACCGTTACACTTTATATGCTTTAGGCATCTTTATTTTTTTTAGTGGCGCTAGCAAAGGTGAGCATGGTTACTACGGTCACTATTGCTAATACTCAGTGTTGGGGAAAGTTACTTTTAAAAGTAATGCATTACGATATTGTGTTACTCCCTAAAAAAGTAACTAATTGCATTACTTAGTTACTTTTTATGGAAAGTAATGCCTTACGTTACTTTTGTGTTACTTTTCTCATTTGGGCTGGGCTGTTTGTTTGTTTTTATAACAAAAAAGTTATATTTTTGGCAAATGTAAAGGCCTTTTTTTTTTACACCAGTAGTGAAATTAATAAGCCTCAGGTTGAAGGAAATTGAAAGCAAATGTATCCCTGTACACACCTGTATGCTCATATTTAGTCTAGAATTAGTCTGGAATATCTATCATGTTTACACAGCGCACACAACGCTTTGGCACTTACTCCTGATTTCTCTCAACATGGGGACAGGAGAGTTGTCAGTCAATAAATGGGAAAACAAAGTAACTTGCATTACTTATTTAAAAAAGTAAAATAAGTACTCTGATATTTTGTTGTAAATTTAAAAGTAATGCGTTACTTTACTAGTTACTTGAAAAAAGTAATCTGATTATGTAACTCGCGTTACTTATAATGTTACCACCAACACTTCTCATACTTATCAAACCCTTTAACTCCTGCCTCTTAGTTTCTGCATCTACATAGCAACCTCCTAAAACAACCAAATAACTGCATAGCAATGCCTTAGCAACCACCTAGCACACCTTAGCATTGTGGCAGCGAGTTTTGCATGGGCAAGCAAGAAATCCGGTTTATCAGAGTCAACGTCAGCTGCTGAAAGACACTCATGTAACTGGAATGTGACACACACACAGCCGCAGGGGTAACTGGCACAAGCCCATTACCATCTTCATACCCACAGGGATGGGGTCAGAGCAACATATGGCCTGGCACTCGATAAAGGTCACTTTAGACTTCTCATCTTTAAACTTCTCACTTTCTCCCTCTTGGTTTCTTTCCCAGGGAACATCACCAGTTTGTGTTGTTGTGTATGAAACTGTTGTCCATCCACCTGTCACTGGCCCACGCAGGGGGAACCGGGGCCACAGTGCTGGGTGCTCAGGGTCGGCCCCTCAGGAACCTGCTCTTCAGACTCATTGACTCTAATGTACCAGACTCCATACAACAGGTCTGCCATCAAGAGTTGTTGTTTTTTGTTGCTAACTCTGTATCATCTACAGTTAATACACAATTTTCATATATTTACATTTATAATTCACATATATTCATATATGTGGTTTAAAAGGATAGTTAGACAGACAGACTACTGTGACTCTTTCATTACACATAATTGTGTGTATTATATTAAATTATATTATATTATATTATATTTCCATCTAGCATTTTTTGAATGCAATATCTCAAAACATATTTTATGTTCAAGATTTTTTTAAAACACTGCAGCAGCATTACAAGATATACTTTTTGGCTTACACAACAGTAAAACAGTAAACAACTTCAGCCAATCAGAATGCTCGCATATGCTGCTGGAGTTCTGCCCACAAGTTAAAAACACTAAGATGATGGAATCTGTTGGCTCTGTTTTCTCTTCGAGGGAGTTTGGGGACACGACTTTACACAACCTTCAAGACTTTAGTGTAACTGTTTTGACTGAGTCATCTGTCACAATGCCAGTATTATGAGTCATTCCCTTCACCGTGGAAACTAATTGTTGTGTGTGTGTTTAGGCTGTAATGAGCACGCTGTCCATCGGAGCGTGTCTGTTGCTGCCTCCTCTCAGGGAGAGAACGGAGTTGCTGCACTCGCTGTTACCTCAGGGCCCGGAGAGCTGGGAAAGCCTGTCTAAAGGACAGGTACTCAAACACAAACACTATTAAAGTTTGGGCTGTTAATTCATTCAAAGTTTTAATTGAATTCATCACATCATATACTGATTAATTCATTGAATTACTTGCATATATCCATATTTGCTGAGAAAAGTTCTCAGATGAACAAAACTCAAGTTAAAACTATGTTTCTCAACCCCTGCCGTTCCATTGCGCTCCAGTTGTTTTTATGGTATTATGTATATATTGTAGTTAATATTTGCTGATTATTCAGTGATATTACTGTTTCCCCTTCTATAGCGCCTACAGCTGGATATGGTGCTGAACAGCCTGCAGGAACAGAGTCATGTGGCATCCCTACTGGGATACAGCTCGCCTGGGGAGTTGAGTGCAGGTCTGGCACTGCCGCCCACCCCTGATCGCCCCACAGGAAGTGTTAGCTCAAGTTCAGAAGCTCCAGACCACCTTCACCTGGCCGAGGTCCTCCTGAAGACCTTGCTGCTCAGCATTGGGTTCTATACGGTCAGTACAGTGGTTCAACAGTTGTCCACGTTGACAGACACAAATTATGTTTTTTTTTTTAATATGATAATTTATATTTACATTAATTTAAACCCCTCTCTGATCCTCTCTGAGGTGTCTTGAGATATACATGAGGAATTTATGTTCAGTATATTTTGAGGAAACATTTAGCAGTCAAAACACAAATGTTCTCCTTTCTATTAACTCTGTTCCCCTTTTTGAATGCTATTTGTACACACAGGAGCGTGCATTTGGTGAACTGGAGAAGAACAGTGATAAACAGCGGTTCAGTCAGTCCCAGAAACAGACGGAGGCTCCATCACACTTCCACCACCTGCTGTCAGCCCTTCACAGACACCTGCTGGCCCACTGCTACATCCACACAGGCGCTGAGGTACAACAACAACACATTTAGTGTTAAAACCTGCTCCATATGATACCTCCCTCAGGCTGCCAGTTGTAGTGGTTATGGATTGTAGCTTCAAGAAACAATATTCTGTTGTGTGGGCCCGTTTAGTCAAAGATGCTTAATTCTTGTTCCAGAACACAGAATTGGAGGCGGACTGCATAATGAGTGTTTAAAGAACAAATTTTTGTTGTTGTTTTGTTTCTGTGTAGGATGACAGCAGCGTAGTGCTGCTCCATAAGCACCTGTGCCTGCTGCTGCCATACGCAGCTGAGACCTTTAGGAGATCCACCATTCTGCTGGATGAGAGCACACTGGACAAACATGTCATTAAGAAACTACACAGTAAGAACACACATTATGTGCCATCCGTTCGTCCACCTGTCCGTCCATACATCCATCCACTAGGGGTGTAACGGTACAGTTCAGTACGTACCTTGATATGGTAGGAGGAAAAAACAAACCATGTTTTTTTTTGCTTGTTTGTTTTTTTAAACGGGTTTACTGAACAAAGTATGTCTTTAAATTAAAAATATCTGTCAATATTGCTGTAATTGACAGCAACACACAATACAGTTTGTGGTGCTTTTGGAATTGGGGAAAGAGATTTGAAGTGCTTACACATTTATATATAAAATATGTTAGCAAAATATTTATAGCAAAATAATAAGGTTAGAATTCATCCGTCCATCTATACAGTTGTCCATTTGTCCATGTATTTGTTGATCTGTCTATCTGTCTGTCTGTCTGTCCATCCAACCTTCCATCTCTCCATTCATTCCTCTATCTTAGCCATCCATCCATAGTAGTAAATGCTGCTCCATCTGAAAGCACTGCAAGTTTTAGTCGCTTATAACATGCATTTGAAAAAGTGACACATGTCAAACATCTTTCCAAACATGAGAAGCATTTAAGAAACTCGTGTCCAACAAAAGACAACATTTAATAACGTTTTTACTCCAAACTCACTTCATAACATCAGTTGAGTGTTTGAAAACATCCTTCTGTGAGATGATGTGGCTTCTTACACAGAATAAGGCACACAACATATTGTTTAAAGGCTATGTTGATTAGCATTACATTATAAATACACTTTTTTTATCATAAAAAAATACCCGAGAAGGCTTGAAGACCTCATATAACCCATATATTGTCGTAGTCGTGTTGTCGTAGGCATATTTAGAGTTTCTAGCGAGAGCGCCATCTGGCTTTGAGATGGAGCAGCATTTACTGCTGATCACAGAGCCGTGACAAGCTGCACATAAAAAAAAAAAAACGCAGCCTTTGCCAAATTGCGTGCGGTTTAATTTCACTTTATTGCGCAGCACTACCATCCATCCATCCATTGTGTATTGAGTTGTTTGTGTGTTTCTCTGTAGCTGTGCTGTTTGGTTCGGTGGCGGGCAGTTTGCTGTGTCAGGTGACGTACTCTCTGCTCCTGCTGCCATTGGCTGTCGTCAAACCCCTCCTCCCTCACCTGCTCACTCTGCTTGAACATCTCAACGAGCTCAACTGTTACCTGCCCAACACCTCACACCTGGAGGACATGGAGCTGGAAGGAACCTCACAGGGTAAGCGCCAAAATTCAAAATTTCTGTCATTCTCTGAAAACATTTCAAATACCATAACGATTTGTTTGGCATCCAGACGTTTCAACTTGTTCAATGACAAATGACAGATCATTACAGTGTGATACAATGTGAAGAAATTTACTGAGATGGGCACAGTACTGCCAATTACACACACTTCCTTCCTGTTGCAGAATCATCAGAAACCTCTGAGCCAATCCTGGCGCCAGAGTCAGATGACTGGGCATGGCTTCTTGATCTGGAGAGGTCTGTGGCTCTTGCCATTGGCCGTTGCCTGGGAGGTATGCTGCAGGGCTCACCCCCTTCCATCCAGGAGAAGACGGCAGAGTTCTGGCTGTGTAACCCACTCTTGAGAAACGGGCTGGAGATTGACTTTGAACAGCTGGGTAATGACCTGCCACCAGGGGGCAGCAGCCCTTGTTAATATTGTGAGGCATAAACGGATGCATAAATATAGATAAATAAATAAATGCTCATCTATGTTTCTGTAGACTGGGCAATGGGTTGGCTGACTGAGGCCGTGTTCATGGGTTGTGGGGACGTGAGACTAGCCGAGTTGCGCCTGTCAGAAGAGAACACAACGCTAGTGGAACTCGCTCTCGGCTCCCTGCGAGAACCCGCCAGCGCCCTCTGGAGGAAGATGAAGGAGTATGCAGCGAGTCGAGGTAAGAGAGGCTGCATTTGTTAAGGTTTATAGAATATGAAAATAAGGTAGAAAAAAAACCCAACATTGCAAGACATTCATTTACAGACTTGTTAACGTTTTGCAGCACTAGTGGCATTTGCCCCATTTGATCTATGGGGCAAAAGCTTGAGCCATTGTTATTTTGTCTGGCCTGTTTGAGACAGTATTTGTTTTTCTGTATACCATGGTACTCAATGATTACCATACTGAAGTACCACTATGGTGCTTTAGTTTAGTATTTATTATTATTATTATTATTATTTAAAACAATTATAAATAAATACATTTAATATTTTATACTTTAAATAAATATTTATTTTAAAGATCTATGAAATATATTTATAAATATAAAATTATAAATGTATACATTTAAATGTTTTTATTACACAAAATAAAAAATAAACATTTAAAATTATTATATATATTATACATTTAATTAATTCAATAATTATTTTTTTTTTTTATTAAACATTTATATTATTTTATTATGTGAGCAGAAAGACACTGTAAAGTAATAGGAGAGAAACAAACCTCGCATAGCTATGAAGAAAATCAGCTGCCTATTTAGAACATTTTGCAATTGACCAATCAGAGTCGGATAAGCTCTGTCATCATGTACATGTCCAAATTTTGACCTTGACGTGTGTGTTTTATGTAGACTGGGACAGTAGTGGATCAGTGGGAGACTCTCTGTTAGAGATGGCATGTCGCTGTAGTTTGGCCGCTCTGCTCAAACACGCCGGCCTTCATGAAGCCTACTGGCAGGATAAGTGAGTGAGATTCACACATCGCCCTCTGTCTCTCTTTTTACCTAGATCTCTCTTTTTTTTTTTCTTTTTTTTTTACACCTTTATCTCCCCATGTCTCACTTATACCATAGCATAATGAACTCTGTAATTAGTTGACCCAGATTTAATGAATATATGCTCTATTTAAAGAATGGCTCTATATGTGAATATTAAAGTGTCAGTCCCTGTCCCTTTCTGTGCTATGTGAAATCTCACATGATAAATGCCTCAGCCATAATGACTCATTTGTGAGAGTGAGAGTTTAGTGAATATAAATTGACAGTCATGAATCTCAAATAAACCTTCTGGAGTGTTTGGACAGCAGCAGAGATGAACCGATAGTTTAAACAGTCCATTAATATTGTTTGTGTGTGTGTGTGTGTGTATGTGTGTTTGACTGCAGATATGAGCCTTGTGAGGTGCTGACTGAAATATATCAGGTGGTGTATAAAATCCGCAGCACTCTGCTGTCGTATAAGGAGAGCATAGGAAACACAAGCAGTGCCCAAACAACAATTACCACCAAACAGGTAAAACACATTAATAAACCAGTCACATTTTATTTAAATATATATAATAGGGTTTAAATGTGATTAGGCCACTAGTGAAACTAGTTAAAATTAACATAAATGTTGGAATATCACATGATCATTTTATTTCATTATTAACTTAGAAAAATTCTATATACACTACCGCTCAAAAGTTTGGGATCGGTAAGATTTTAAAAAGAATTTTTATCTGCTCACCACGACTGCATTTATTTAATTAAAAATACAGTAAAAGCAGTAATATTGTGAAATAGTATTACAATTTAAAATAACTTTTCTATTTGAAAATATTTTAAAATGTAATTTATTCCTGTGATGCAAAGCTGAATTTTCAGCATCATTACTCCAGTTTTCAGTGTCACATGATCCTTCAGAAATCATTCTAATATGCTGATTTGCTGCTCAAGAAACATTTATTGTGTACAATTGTAAAAAATATTTGTGTACAATTTTTTTTTTTTTTTTTTTCAGAATTCTTTGATGAATAGAAAGTTCAAAAGAACAGCGTTTATTTGAAATATATTTTTTTGTAACATTATAAATGTCTTTACTGTCACTTTTGATCGATTTATTCAGCAAGGATGCATTAAAAGTATACATTTCTTTAATATCTTTTCAAAAAAATAAAAATAAAAATTCTTACTGACCCCAAACTTTTGAACAGTAGTGTATAATGTTAAAAAGGCTTTGTATTTCAGATAAATGCTGTTCATCAAGGAATCCTGAAGAAAAAAAAACAAAAAACGTACACTGATTTCAACATTGATAATTATAAGAAATGTTTCTTGAGCAGCAAATCGGCATGCATATATATATATATGCCGATTTGCTGCTCAAGAAACATTTCTTATATATATATATAATATAATAATATATATATATATATATATATACATATTATATAATGTGTATATATATATATATATATATATATATATATATATATTATATAATGTATATATGTGTGTGTGTTATATAATATTTCACAATATATATACACTTATTCTTTAGCTAATGAACTTGGGAAGTTTGTCACAAATTTGTTACATTTTAAGACAACATGAAATGTAATAAAATGCAATAACTTTCCCTACCTCTAAAACAACTTTATGCATCCAGATGACATTAACTAGTATTATCACTGTTCTCACGTGTTTTGTCCTATCAAGGCTTCATTGGGCTCTCAGAGCCCCAGTGAGGACAGGCAGGAGGCAGGGAGCTCAGGAGAGCAGACAGGAAGAGATGCGGATCCCAGCAGCCAGACGCCCCATGCAGCTGAACACAACCAGGACGATCCCTTAGAGGAGGAGACGCCCAGCATCAGCAGTATGTACCTGCCGGGTAAACACTCTGCTTTCTGCGTTCTTCCCTCTGTGCTTCTGCCCTGACCATATACCAAAGGCTTCTTTGTCTCAGAAAAAGGCCTGTTCTACAATCTTAACATTGTAGTGCATTCCCGCTTTTTTGGCCATAGTTATGGGATTAAATACTCAAAATCATATATATATATATATATTTAATGTATGCAAGTTATTTTTTTTATTTTATACAAGTGAATAGTAAGTAATGACTTGGACATTCACACAGGACATTTGGACGGTGTTTAGTTTTAGTTTTTCACATCTTGAAACACCTATCTTTCTCTTTATTTTGTAATTAACATTTAAGGTTGTTAGCATTACACTGAAATAAAAATTGTTGCACAAATAAGTACAAACAAACAGCAAGTAACACTGAATTAAATGTAAAATTTTGAAGTAGAAAGACTGATACAGTATTTTCTTTGTAAAATGTACTCCAATAGCTTTAATTTTGTACAGTGTAGATGTGTCATAGTTGTGATTAATATGTTGCATTATTGCTCTAAAATACTTGCTCTGGTGTTGTGTTGTGTAATTGCGAGCTAATTGCATGTTTCCTCCTCCCCGCAGAGGTGCTGCAGTGTTTCCTGGCCACCCGTGAGGCCATGCAGCTCCAACAGAACGAGACTGTGTACGAGTCGTCTGGTACTAGCACGTTACCCAGCAGCACTGAGAGCCCAGGAACACCAGACAGAGAGCCTCCCCAGCGGCCCTGGGACCACCACAGCACCACTGACCAGGGACTGTCCTTCCCGGCGGCATGCCACTTGCTTGTCTCCCGCTGCCTTTTCCTTCTGCTGGGGGTCCGAGCTGCTTGGCAGGAGGAGATTGTGTCGTCACAGACGCCCACTGAGAGCAGCTTGGCCAGGTCTGCATTTGTGTACAATTACAGAACATTTGCTTGCACATGTGGGTGGGATAAAACTATTGTAAGTGATTAATCTCTCTCACTCCACAGATCTCCACCCTACTATGAGGCGTTAGGAACAAAGATGGAGTTACAGTCCTCTGAGAGAAGATTCAGTGAGAGAGAGGTATTTATGCATCCCATGTTTTCCCCTAGTTTAATATTGATGAATTGATCTCTTGTTTGGGTCTTGTTCTTTGTTTTTTTTCAACTGTAGTCTGTTTTGTCTCTCTTTTAAAGACACTAGATCAGTCTAAAAGCTCCTCAGGGTCATTCAAGAATAAAATGGGTGAGTGTATATAGTAGCATATTCACATGTCTGATTTCACACATATTGGATCTGTTGCAGATTTGATTTCTAAATCACCTGCCTAATCTCACGTTTTTATCTGTTTCTAATTTCTTGTCTTATCTCATGGCTCATCTAACATAACTGATCTCTAACAAATCTGATCTCGCATATTTTACATCTTGCATATGTGATCTCACACAGTGTATTTGTTTCTTCTGTCTGATATCACATCAGATCTTTGACATCTGTTTTTTTCACATCTCATCTCAACTGTCTGATCTCGCATTTCTAATTTCTCATGTCTCATCTGTCATAACTGATTTCTCACACATATGATCTCTCATGTATGATTTCTCACATCTGATTTCACATTCAGTATTTTACATATCTGATCTCACACATAGTGCATCAGTTGTATGTTTGATCTTTTACCTGTCTGATATCATGTTAAACCATTGACATATCTGATTTTTCACGTATGATATCAGATTTCACATTTCTAATTTCTCGTGTCTCATCTCATGTTTCATCTAACATAACTGGTCTCACCTGTCTTCTCTCATTACAAATTTCTCACATCTGATCTCACATATCTTCCATCGTACATGTCTGATCTTACATATTTCACATAATTGATCTCTTAAATGCCTGATCTGTCATATCAGATTTTTCTATTTTCTAAATTTTCACCTGTCTGATCTCATGTGTCTGATCTCACATCTTATCTCTAATTTTTAATTTATCATGTGTCTCATCTAACATAAATAATCTTTCAATTGTTTTCGCACGTCTGATCTCACATATCTTACATGTCTGTTCTGAGTGATCTGACATAAACAGGTGCTGGTCATATAATTAGAATATCATCAAAAAGTTTATTTCACTAATTCCATTCAAAAAGTGAAACTTGTATATTATATTCATTCATTACACACAGACTGATATATTTCAAATGTTTATTTCTTTTAATTTTGATGATTATAACATTTTCCCAAATTCAGTATCTCAGAAAATTAGAATATTGTGAAAACACCTGGTGCCATGTCATCTGCTGGTGTTGGTCCACTGTGTTTTCTGAGGTCCAAGGTCAACGCAGCCGTATACCAGGAAGTTTTAGAGCACTTCATGCTTCCTGCTGCTGACCAACTTTATGAAGATGCAGATTTCATTTTCCAACAGGACTTGGCACCTGCACACAGTGCCAAAGCTACCAGTACCTGGTTTAAGGACCATGGTATCCCTGTTCTTAATTGGCCAGCAAACTCGCCTGACCTTAACCCCATAGAAAATCTATGGGGTATTGTGAAGAGGAAGATGCAATATGCCAGACCCAACAATGCAGAAAAGGCTGAAGGCCACTATCAGAGCAACCTGGGCTCTTATAACACCTGAGCAGTGCCACAGACTGATCGACTCCATGCCATGCCGCATTGCTGCAGTAATTCAGGCAAAAGGAGCCCCAACTAAGTATTGAGTGCTGTACATGCTCATACTTTTCAGTTGGCCAAGATTTCTAAAAAGCTTTTCTTTGTATTGGTCTTAAGTAATATTCTAATTTTCTGAGATACTGAATTTGGGATTTTCCTTAGTTGTCAGTTACAATCACCAAAATTAAAAGAAATAAACATTTGAAATATATCAGTCTGTGTGTAATGAATGAATATAATATACAAGTTTCACTTTTTGAATGGAATTAGTGAAATAAATCAACTTTTTGATGATATTCTAATTATATGACCAGTGCCTGTATTTCAGATAATTAATCTCTTAAATATCTGATTATTAAAATTTCTGATTTTCACCTGTCTGATCTCACATCTGATATCTCTCTCTCTCTCTCTCTCTCTCTCTCTCTCTCTCTCTCTCTCTCTCTCTCATGTCTGATCTCTCATCTTACCTTGATATCTCGCTTGATATCTGTTTTCTGAAGAATTTAGAAGAATATCATACATCTAATCTGATTTTACTTGTTTAATCTCTCACGTCTGATATCTCACATTACATCTCTCTCTCTCCTTTCACATATACTGGAGTTATCAATTTTAATTAGCTTAAATATCACACATCTGTGCTAATGACCTGTTTCTTGCTAGGACTTCCGCTCTGTTCTTTGGGCATTATGAAAGATGCCTGGGAACGACTGCGGCAGTGCATCAGTCCAACTACTGTGCTGTGCCCGGGCGGAGGTGGCACACCCATCCTGGGCCAGGTCTTCCATTTCCTGTGTGGGAGCCTCCTCCGGACCTCTTCTCTGATGGACAAAGATGGAGGTTCACAGGCAGACCCCAAAGCCATCACTGTAGCCATGGCACAGCAACACCAAAGAGCTCAGGTGGGAAAGCCATGGCAGATAATTTTTATGTTCAATAGCTGGCAAAAGTTTGGTAGAAATAAATGTATTAAAGGGATAGTTCACCCAAAAATGAAAATTATCCCATGATTTACTCACCCTCAAGCCATCCTAGGTGTATATGACTATCTTCTTTCAGACGAACACAATATATATTTAAAAATATCCTGGCTCTTCCACACTTTATAACGGCAGTGAATGGGGCGTGAGATTTTGAAGCCCAAAAAATGCATCCATCCATCAAAAAAAACAAATCCATAAATTTCCCGTTTTAGACTTCTAATTTGTGACCGGTGTTTTGTTTTGCTCTATCCTCTGCGCTTCCATGTTTGGCATTGCGTCATGCGTCGGGTCAGAGGTCACTCTTCCGCTGCAAATTGATGCACAGGGCCATCTGCCGGAAGCTAGTTATTATAGTTAATAAAGTTTTAAATAAGGATATTTTCTTACAAAAACTCGTTGCTTCACTTTAGAAGGCCTTCACTCTTCCCTGGAGCCCATGGATTATTTTTATGATGGATGGATGCATTTTTTTTTAAAGGGTGAGTAAATCATGGGATAATTTTTGGATGAACTAGCTCTTTAACAGTTATGTAATGCTCTCACACAGTAATAATAAAGATGTAGACACTACAATTGTTTTCATACCCTCCGTCCAGGTGCGTTTGGAAGCCTTGTGTCAAATTTCCTCCTTCCTGTCAGAAATGGAGGAAAAGAGTGTCAGCTCGCTAGCGCCCCCACGGTTTCCAGGCCTCCTGCAGTCAGTGCAGCTGCAGTTCCTCTCTGGCTGCTTTGGCCTGGGAGCCCCGATCACCGGCAGTCTAGTGGCACCTAACAACAAGATTCACCATTATACCGTAAGACATTAGCCTAAATACAAATTCATTTTAGATCATGCTTATTTTGAATTTTAATGAATGAATGCAAGAAATGGTGAGGAAATAACATTTATAGAGGCAATAATTAGGTATAGGCAAAAACAAAAGCATTTTTATCACAAACATATTATAATCTTCAAATTATGGAGAATCTGTGTTCTTACATTAGATGCACATTCACTGTAATCTTTCACGCATATTGAAATATGATTTCAGGTGTCTAGATGACTTTGTTTATGTTTTTGTGTGTAGGCTGGGACTCAGTCGGCTCCTATCAGTGTTCAGAGGGAGTTACAGTCTGCAGCTCACACGCTTTACCAGCAGCTGGTGCGTGTGCTCAGACAGAAGGTGGCGCTAGAGAGAGAACAAGCTGGTGGGTAACGCTTCTTACTCAAGCACACAGTCTAAACAGAAAAAAAAAACCCATTAAATTTGTATTTAACCAGCTAAATTTAAATATGTTTTGCATTGTTTCATAGATTTTTCTTATTTTTAGTTTTATATAAATACTTAATTTTTAAAATTACTTAATAATAATATTAACTCAATTTAAATGAACTATTTTGTACTTTACAATGTATCTTGATGATATTAAAGGGTTAGTTCACCCAAAAATGAAAATAATGTCGTTCTACGCCTGTAAGGCCTTTGTTCATCTTCGGAACACAAATTAAGATATTTTTAATGAAATCCGATGGCTCAGTGAGACCTCTATAGCCAGTAAGTTAATTTACACTTTCAGTGCCCAGAAAGCTGCTAAAGACATTTAAAACAGTTCATGTGACTACAGTGGTTCAACCTAATATTATAAAGCGACAAGAATACTTTTTGTGCGCCAAAAAAACAAAATAATGACTTTATTCAACAATATCTAGTGATAGGCGATTTCAAAACACTGCTTCGAATCTTTTGTTTCGAATCAGCGGTTTGGATCGCATGTCAAACTGCCAAACTGCTGAAATCACGTGACTTTGGCGCTCCGATTCACTGATTTAAAACAAAAGATTCTAAGCAGTGTTTTGAAATCGCCCATCACTAGATATTGTTGAATAAAGTCGTTATTTTGTTATTTTGGCGCACAAAAAGTATTCTCATCGCTTCATAACATTGAGGTTGAACCGCTGTAGTCACATGAACTGTTTTAACTATGTTTTTAGTAGCTTTCTGGGCATTGAAAGTGTAAATTAACTTGCTGGCAATGCAGGCCTCACTGAGCCATCGTATTTCATCAAAAATATCTTAATTTGTATTCCGAGGATGAACGAAGGTCTTACGGGTGTAGAATGACATGAGGGTGAGTAATTAATGACATAATTTTCATTTTTGGGTGAACTAACCCTTTAATAAAACTGATAAATAATAAACTAATAATATTAGTAATATTTAATTTAGTTTATTTACTGCATTTACTGCATTGCATTTTTTAATGTTATCATTGGACACATTGGATAATTTGTGATATTGCTTTGTGGTTAAAATTTAGCTGCATTTTGTAGTTTGGCACAGTCCTAGTACTCTAATACACCAGTTTAAATAAGTAGTGATTTAACGTAGATTAGTCTCATTTCAGGCTCTTATCAGCACCTACTGTTGGCTACAGTCTTTGCTCTGAACTTCCACTATCAGCCAGTAGATCTGGTAGTGATTATTAAATGTGGCGTCCTGGAGATCTTGTCCACACTGACTGATAACACATGTGTGCTGGTGAACCAACGCTGGCTGGCCGCCTCCATGTCTGGTCACATGCAGCTTGGTGGGGCGGTGAAGCTGGCTGCTGCCAGACTCCTGCAGATATTCGCCATAGCGGCCAGGTGAGATTAAAAACTAGGTAATTAAATACAAAACGAGAAAACACATCCCATAATATGCCCTGAAAACCTCACACTTTGAAAACTGCTGCCTTAGATAATCACTTTTAAAGTATTCTTCATGTTAACATCATAATATTGCTTTTATGCAACAGTTTTGCATAGTAAAGAAAGTGTAAATTAAAGCTATTCCATAACATACTAAAACTTTTATATGAAATTATTAGCAAACATCCCTTCTGCCACAGATCCCTGCTGGCTACAGATGTTCCAGGTTGTACAGTTGCAGTTAACATGTGTGTTTCTTCAGTTCCTGTGAAGAGACCTTGCCGTTGGACGTGTCCCAGGCTCTCATGGACGTAATGAGCGAGCAGCTGCAGGGATTGTTACATGCAGTCCACCAGCAGGAGGTGCTAGAGAGGGACTCCACAGAACACATCCAAGAAGAAACAACCAAACAAGAAAGTGAGTCATTACAACACAAGATTAAAGCTGTGTCTCAATTCAGGGGCTGTGTCCTCCAAAGGTTTGCATTTGAAGGTTGCACACGTCATCGAGTCGGTCAAATGTGACCTCCGGAGGATGCAGCCCCCGAATTGCTAACAGCTAACGTGTTCTTTAGTGTAGTATTTCTTTATTCTTTACTTGTTCATCATACTTGTGTATGTTGTATTGTATAATTTTATATATATATATATATATATATATATAAAATATACCTTTTTGTTTAATTTTAGGTGCAGATATAGTTCGCAGTAGCAGGGTTGTGGAGTCCCAGCTCGCTGACTTTCTAGTCTTCCTAAGGCGCATTTTGTCACTAAGGGTCGCCAAAAGAGTCTCTGCTTTTGTCAAGTGGATCGATCCATTGATGGCAATTATCTCATACAAATGCAACTCGGGTAATCCACATTTCCATAACCTGCGGACGAAGCTGCTGGCCTTCCATATTCTGGAAGCTCTTCTCCCTGCATGTTCAGATCCTGTCGTCATGGAACAGGTCAAAAAGGGCTGTTCACTTGATACTGAATGATTGGAGCTTGATTAATCCCGGCTATAAACATTTACCATGTCGTTTTTGTCTTATTTCAGATTGTGGATCAGTTATTTAGCCTTTTGTCCTCATACATGTGGGAGGAACCTGTGGCCCTGAGAAAAAAATTAGAAAAAGAGAGAACTTCTGAGCATACAATTAGGGTATTTTAACTAATCTCTATCTGTCCACTGCACACATTTCACAAACGTATATTTGTGTCCGTGGATTTGAGATTGTTTTATATGCACTTATATGTCTTTCAGGACAGCGGAAGTGAAGATGAATGTATTCCTATTGGTGATTTCTCTTTTGACCCACATAAACTGATCTGTTGTTCTCTGGAGAGTGGAAATGTGCTATCTCATGGATCGGGGGGGAAAGGGTATGGTTTGGCCACCACTGCCATCACATCTGGATGCTTCATCTGGAAGGTACCAATGCAAAATACAGTCACTAGTGTCCTTTACAGGGTCCATGTTCTAATATGTTTTATGTCTCCATATCTTAGTTTTATATAACTAAGGAAAACAGGGGAAACGAAGGGACGTGTATTGGAGTGTCCCGATGGCCCATCCGGGACTACAACCATCGCACCACCACAGACATGTGGCTGTACCGGGCCTACAGTGGTAGCCTGTATCATGGAGGAGAACTAGGCCGGGCCCTGCCCTCCTTCACCCAGGGCGACACAATCACCTGCATCCTGGACATGGAGGCTAGAACTATCTCCTTCGCCAAAAACAACAGGGTCAGTGTGTGTTTATGAAATTAAAACACTTTCCCACTTAGCTCAACTATGTAAATTATTAACATGATCAAAACTTTGCTGAAAAACCTACTAAATGCTTTCTGTCATGATAGTTCATACTTTTTCAGCAAATAAAGCGCCTTTTAGCATCATTCTAAGAATGTCCTCCTTCAGGTTGTGGTACTTGTGACTTTTTGTTGTGAAATCTTTACTGATTTTTATGAATTGAACACCAACTTCTATATTGTTAGCAAAATTTCAAGATGAACACTTATTTGCAGTATTGGGGAAAGTTACTTTTTTTAAAAGTCATGTGTTACAATAATGCTTTACTCCCTAAAAAAGTAACTAATTGTATTAGTTACATGGACTGAAGCAACTTTTATGATTATCTTTAATTATCCAAAATCTAAATTATTTTTTGAAAAATCATGTTAAAATGTAAATATCAAATGTGATGCATCAGGCTTTTGAGGAACGTTTATTTGTACATCTCAATCATCATTGTATTGGATTGCATATTATATTTTTTTCACCCCACAATAAAATCTACAGAGCTTTTATCATAAAACTAAGCATTTAAATATCATGTTACTAAGAAATATTATTGGGAGGTATTGAATGACTACTGATATATATATATATATATATATATATATATATATGCATGTAAAGTAGTCTGCTGTACAATCATTGATTCATTATAAGCTATCAGAATTCCGTCTTACTTTTCAGCAATATGGTGTTTTTTTTTGTTTTTTGTTTACTTCTCGAGTGTGAGCTCTATATTCTCCTATGTATATAATACTATATAAGCCATAAAAGTCTGATGTATCAAATATGATACTCAAACACATATACACATTATACTATTCCATACAAACTGTTCTATTGTTTTATATGCCAGGCTTTACAGGGTTAATCAGTTTTTTTTTTTTTTTTTATAAATGTGCACGAATGTCCTTAAAGAAAAAATATTTTTCTTATAATAACCTGAAATGGAAAGTTTTTTTATTTTCAGTTTGTGTAACCGCTTTTGCCAGAATGGGCCAGAAAAAATAAAATAAAAATAAAAAAATACTAAGAAAAATAATACCTTTTAATGATTCAGTCCCAATGGATAAAATCAAGTCCTGTAATATTTCACTTGGAAATATTATGATGTATTATGAAGTTGTTTACATGTATCTAATTTAAAAGCCAAAATTACTTTTGTAGTTTTTTTTTTCTATTGCAAATTGTAATTTTGATTTGTAGCCTTTTGGCACATTTTAAGGAATATTTTAGGTTTAGCTGTATTACTATGGAAAATAATTTTGTACGAATAAATACAAAATAAAATAATAAAAGATATAGTCTAATGAACTTGAAATGTAAATCTGTGGGCAAACTGAGTTCCGAAGTCCTGTAATTGTTTTTATGTGTGTGTAGGAGCCCAAGTTGGCGTTTGAAGGAGTGGATGCCATGGAACTCTACCCCTGTGTACTGTTCTACAGCAGCAACCCTGGAGAAAAGGTCAACTTCTTAAACCTATACACTATACACCCCATTTTAAGCAATTGATGCCAGACACAATTCATAATAAGCTTGCTAAAAATAAATGAGCAAATCTCTATAAATCACCTTTAAATTTACAAAACCCTCTTGTTCCTTCACTGGCCTTTAGGTGGCACTGTGTGACCTGCAGATGCGTGGCATGCCTAGCGATCTTTTACCAGGGGAGCCACTGTGCAGCCCGCGGGCAACGGTTCTGCTGGAGTCCACAATTCAGCTGCTAAGACGACTGTATGTGAACGATGACTGGGTACAACATATCAACCAGCACATGCTGAACAAACTACAGCTCATCAACCCTCTCATGAGGGAGGGACATTGCAAGATAGGTCAGTTAACTCATCTGCTTAAACAGTTACTTGGATAGCATATACAGTCCAGTTCTCACTATTAACTAACTATTAACTATGACTTTTGCATCAATAAACTCCTAAGTACTGCTTATTAATACTTAATTAGGTATTTGTTAAGTTTAGGTACTGGGTAGGATTAAGGGATGTAGAATATGGTCATGCAGAATAAGGCATTAATATGTGCTTTATAAGTACTAATAAACAGCCAATATCCTAGTAAAATGCAACTAGTTAGTGAGAATTGGACCTTAAACTAAAGTGTTACTATATTATATATGGTCTTATATAGAATGATTGGGAATTCATCATTGCAAAATAAAATTCTAGAAATAAAGTAGATATTTAAAAAATATAAAATACAAAATATATATAGAATGTATTTAAATGAATACAAATTATATTAATATACATTTAAAATGTGTTTTTATCAGGACCTAAAATGTTGATTACATATCTTGTTCGCAGTAGCATAATATATTTTTTAAGTTAAATACTTTATAGAAAAGGCCTTTTTTAATAGGTCAATATGTCAATTATGTTCATCAAAACCATATCATGGGACCTACTAAACTTAATAAATTATCTAAAATACTGGATACAATATACAGTAACACACTAGATTTGCATTTCCTAGAGGAAATATCTGTACTACTTGCAAAGCAAAGTGTGAAAAAGACCAATTATGCAAATATTACAATGTCGCCATGAATGACAGCTGGATTTCCAATGGCGAATAATTGTAAGATTTTACAACTTTACTCTTACATTTTTTAAACAACGAAGTTTATTTTAAAACAAAAAACAGTAATTGTAGGAAAACAGTAAAATGTCCATGCACACACTGAGGATGATTTAAAAAAAATGAAGAACAGAATCCCTATTTAAAGGTTAATGTATTCTGTATGCTGTCCCCTGCCAGCTGGTCATGCCAGTAAGGAGTCTGATGAGAAATGTGGGGTGAACAGAGAGAGGGGCTCTGCTTGGGTAGATGTTGGGATGTCAACAGACCATCTCTCTGGCCCGGCGGGGCTCTCTGATGCTCAGCTCAGCGTGTTGTGCACTGAGGTCTGGCCTGTCATGGCCCTCATCGGAGGGGTGGACAGCGGTCTACGTGCGGGGGGGACCTGCCTGCACAAACCCAGCGGTCGACGGGCGACCCTGCTCGGGGTCTTGAAAGACGGAAGCCCCCTGGCTAAGCTTCAGTGGGAGGAGACAGATTTCACTGTGAGGTAAGCACACAAATATACACACACATACAGTACTCTTACAGACGTGCAAATAATTGAAAGTTTCTATTGTAATGACTATATATGCTTTAATATAAAATTAGGGAGCAAGAGCCTATCACGCCAAGAGCTATGTGATCATTTTTTTAAATGCAGAACGAAAAAAGTTCACAGTGAAAATGCTCTGTGTAAACATACAGTTTCAAACTGGGTTCTGTGTTTGGGGGTGTAAAATTTGGGAGGATCTATTAACAGAAATGCAATATATATACATAACTATGTTTTCAGTGGTGCATAAAGACCTTACATAATGAACCGTTATGTTTTTATTACCTTAGAATGAGCCATTTCTATCTAATACCCCCCCCCATGTTAAGTCGTCATTATGCGGCATGTTTCTACAGCAGCCCTAAACGGACAAACACTTTACAGCGTGCGTTTCGTCACTTTGTTGTTCTTCTAAATCGTTCGTGTTTTTAGAAGCAGCTTGCATCATCACTACCTTGAAGTCACTACCTCAAAGTAGTAGTAGTAGTAGTTGTCTGGTTTATTAAAAGCAGAGACCATTCTTTGTTAGAAGAAGAAACATCATTGCTTCACACAAGCTACTCTCTGCTCTCTCAGACGATGACATCTTTGTGTCGGCCAGACGGCCACCGTAGCTTCTCCGAAAGGGAGGGGTGAGCTCCGTTGGTTGCAGTTTGCAACCTCACCGCTAGATGGCGCTAAACTTTACACACTGCACCTTTAAGAGAAACAAGACTATGAAATTACTATTTATGTTACTGTAACTTAAGATATTGAGTATCTTATTAGAAAGAGGTCCCTCATATTTTGGTGTCCTTGCCCTAAAACCCTTGTTTTAGAGTAAAATATTTTTACCTCATGACTTAATGTTCTCCAGCACTCATTGGGTTCCATGTTCAGATGTCATTGTAATTTTTGTATATTTTGTATGTTATATCTGTCCTGTTCTTTTTGCCAGTTGCATGCATCTTTCCTTTTTTATTTCTTCACTTCCCTTTTCTTGTATTGTCTTTTGTCCTCTTCATTTTTTTCTAATCATGGTATCCTTTCCTTTCCACTCTTTTATTTCTGTCTTGCCCCTTCTGTCTCTCTTCTCTCCTCATCTTCATACTGCTTGTGACCTGCTGTGGTCCCACTAACCCAAAGCTTCCTGAATTCTTGGTCACCTAGCGACACACCTCTTTCCTCCCTGGAGCCGTGCGACATCCCCCAACTGGACGTGTCCCGCTGCTGCGGCCTCAAAGCGCATGTGTTGTTCGACCTCATCCTAATGACCGGCATCTTGAATGAACAGGAGCTTCCTTCCGGATCATCTGGAACTTCTGCATTGCCAAGGAACCGAATCAGCTCAGAGGGCGGCCCGCGTAGTGAGCTGGAGAGACGTTTGGATGAGGACATTGCTCGCATTATGATGGACGAAGAGGGAATGAGCTGTCCGGTGGTTGAGGACAGAAATAACGTAGAGGAGAGGAGAGAGGAGAACCAAGATGACATGTTCAGAACCCTCACACAGTCAAACGAGGAACGTGCTAGCGCTCCCTGTCCACCAATACTCGCACCCCAACCCAGGGTGGACTTTTTTGCTTTGGAACTTCGTGCAGTCCGCATTTCCTACCTCCTCTTGGGGGCGCTAAAATCTCTGGCTGTCATTCTGAGCTGCGGGAAGTTCACAGATCTTCTCCTGGTTCCCAAATCAGATGCAGGGGTCAGCGTAACTAGCCCCGACTCAGCGAGGACCTCTGCTGGTGGAGAGGAGAACGCCGAGCTGCGCTCTGTGCTGCAGTTCGTGGTGCGGAGCATGGTGAAGTGGGCCGTCAGACCCTGTCCGATTAAACAGGCCATGGCTTTATCAGACCTCGAGAGGGCCCAGATCATCATCTTTAAAGGAGCATTGAACAGACTGCATGAAGATGGAAGCAAGGAACACAAAGGTTTGTTACTTTTTTAAAAAAAAGATAAAAAGCTGAATAAGGTTTATTCAGTTGTTTACCACATTTACTGTTTAAAAATAATAATAAGCCTGGTTAACTTAACTTGGTGTTGTTGTTGTTGTTGTTGTAGTTGTAGTAGTAGTAGTAGTAGTAGGAGTAGGAATAATAAAAATACATGATTATTTTTACTTATTTATTATTTTTATTACTGTTTGTTTATTTGTTTTTAATTTTTGTTTATATAATAATAATAATAATAATTGTTTAGTATTATTATTAGCTGTTTTACAGACTTTGTAAATTGTTATTATTATTACTGTCCATTTATTGTTGAATTATTTATTAATATAATTTAATCATTCTAATAATGTAATGTATTATTAATACATTATTTTATTATTATTGTTATTATTATTAGCTGTTTTTACAGACTTTTACCTTTGTAAGCTATATAATAATAATAAATTGTTGTTATTATTACTGTCCATTGTTTAATTATTTATTAATTCATATAATTTAATTTTTTTATAATATATTTTATTTATTTTTATATAATATTATTATTTATATACATTATTTCATATAGTTAAGGAAGGCAAAAGTCTGTAAGAATAATACATTTATTATTATTATTATTGTTTATTTGTTTTCATTTTAATATTATAATTTAATTTATTATTATTATTAATATCAGTATTACTTTTGCTTTTAAGCTATATAAAAATAATAGTAATAATAATTTATCATTATCACTACTACTACTGTTCATTTATTGTTTTAAATGATTTATTAAATAATAATTCCAATATAATAATGTAATTTATTATTAATACATTATTGTTGTTATTATTACTGTTTATTTGTTTTTATTAATTAATATAATTTGAATATTTTAATTTAATTTAACATAATATTATTATTATTACTATCATTTAGAAAGGCAAAAGTCTGTTAAAATAGCTAATAATAATAAATTATTTTATCTGCTGTTTGTTTATTTAGGTTTTTATTATTTATTAATATAATTTCATAATTTAATATAATTTTGTTTATTATTATTATTAGTAGTATTTCATATAGCTTAGAAAATTAAAGGTAAAAATAGCTGCCATGATGATGATGATGATGATGATAATTATTAAGTAATAATAATTGATTTGTTTTCTTGTGTATTAATTAATATTACCACTTGTTCATGTGTGTTTGTGTACATAGATTCAGGGGGTCACTCTTCCTCTCAGCCCGTGTCCAAATCCTCCAGTTCAGTCTCGCTTTACAGCAATGGCTCTGAGGGCACTGCCATCTTCGGCCAGTCAGCTTCACCCTCCACCAATGACCTCACAGCCTCCCTCCTCACCGCACTGCAGGCTGACGGCCTGGAGAACTTTAACCCTTTCCTGCCCATCAACCTGCTACAGTGAGTTTCTCTTTGGTCCAATCCCAATCTATTCTGTGCATGATTTCATTGCAGTGAGCACTCAGGTTGACACTAGTGGTGCAGATATTGTACCCGTCACTTTTATTATGTAATAAAAATAGAATAGAATAGAAAATATTAAGCTATAATATAATGTAGGGCTGGACGATTATGGCCTAAAATCAAAACCTCGATTAACTGAACATTTTACCTCGATTACGATTAATGAACGATTATTTTGTCTGTCTTTTTTTTTTTTTTCCTCATAGTTCACTGACAAGGTTTGTACTGTAAATATGCTTGACTATTAAAGGTGGGATATTTTTTCCTATTGAAAGAGTAATCTGACATAACAGCTCACTTTCAGCAGTTATTTTATCTATGGTTCGTAACATTTCTTACAGATTTCTGCTAGTTGTAAATCAGATACAGATAAATTAGCACAGTACCCGTACGTAATGAGAGCGATTGCGTGTGTGAATGTCATACCGTCTCTCTGTTAATTGTGAAGTTGTGGGTTGTAAATAGTCCCTTCAAAAGTAGAAAAATATATGCTATAATAAGTTTTGAGTTTCTAACTACTTTAGTAATAAATCACAGGACAACGCTGACAACTAATTCTGCGTTCCTCTCGGTGTGCACGATCTTAATGTTTTGTGCAGCTACTGTTTGTATGAGTGTTCGTGCCACAATGCAGCTGCGCGAGCACGGTAGCTCGATATAATAATACACATCCGATCGTCTAAAATCGCTTGAATGTCCAAACTGGCAAACCTTAAAACATACAACTGACAAAGTTTAGCGAAGACGCAAGGCTCACCGCTCGCACGCAGTCTCTGTGTGTTACGTTCACCTCCGTGTTGCTTTCATGCCACTGACTGGACGGGGCAGAGTCACGTGGCTACACACGCAGTAGTATGTTTTTAAGGGGGACGTATTAACAGGATTAAAAAAAAAAAAAACGAAATTTACGTCGGTTCGAGGTTTTGAATTTCGGTTTTGATTACTTTTCGATTAATCGTCCAGCCTTAATATAATATATTATTTTATAAATATATAATCAACAATAATATAATAATTATTAGAAAGGAGTAACACACTGTTTCGACAAAACCAGACGAACGTGTCTGTCATCGTCTTCTGGTGCAGTGTGAAATGGCCTTAAAGGAACCTATGAATTAGTGAAATAATTATGAAGTACTATGAAGTGATGCCAGTTTTTTGATGACATCTCCTGAAAGGTAATTGTTCTGGCTCTTAAAATGTGTACAGTTTGTAATTACTGTGACATTCACTGTCACTTTGAAGAAAGGAACACAAGAAAGGGTTTCAGTCTAACACACACTTGGTAAACTCTGATGTGTCTGGATGTTCTCACTCCAGATCGCTGTCAACTGAGACACACACACTCACACAGGTTACTGAGAGTGTGAGTGAGAATACAGGTGAGTGTGTGAGTGTAAAGCTGTGACCATGTGTGTGTTATAACCCCACAAACACATGCTCCTCTCTTAACCTCAAGTGCTGAGCATGGCTCAATTGCTCTAGGGTGATTAACACCTCAATATAACACACGCTCATACTGAAGGTTTGCTGTAGAGCTGATGCTAGCGGTTCTCCTGTGTCTGTGTGCATGTGTGTGTGGCTGGGCTCCTCTAGGCGGATGGTGCTGGCCCGCTTTCCCACATTGGCAGGGCTCGTCCACAGTCCGGTTCTGCCCCCCGGGCTCAGCCTGACGAGCTCAGCGTCCTGTGAGGGCTTCACTGAGCAGCAGACCAGCTTCCTGGAGCCCTGCGGTCAGACCAGGACCCCTGTGGGTAAGACTGACAGCGCAGGTTTAATAACGCCCAGACCAACTCTTAAAATATAAGGGACACGTAAAACTGGATGTCTAGCATGTGGTGTCCATGGACATGGTTTATCTAGCTTTTTTTTTTTTTAATAAATTAACATCAAGATTGATTTATGTAGCACCAGACATTGCGACGTCTCCTTTAACTTAACCCTGATGGCCTGTGCATGTCTTACACTTGACTCTTGCTTTGGAAGTTTTTATTTATTTATTTTGTTTGTCGTATACTCACAGATTGCAAGAAATTAGTTTGCCTTTTTTGTGCATCTTCACACCCAGTTGAATTGCACCTTGAATCTCACAAAGAAATACAAGACCAATTGCTTCTATACATATATTTGTATTTTTTTTATGCGATTTTTATGAAAATATTGTAATTAATCGTGATTAATATTTATGTGTACTGTGTATAATTGTGTGTGTGTGTATGTATAATATATATATATATATATATATATATATATATATATATAATATATATGTGTGTGTGTATATATGTATTTATATATGTGTAATATATATATATATATATATATATATATATATATATATATATATATATACACAGAATATAGATGCAATTTTTTCTTAAAAAAAAACACGTACATATTTAAGAAAAATGTATATTTAAATATACATAATAATTATACACAGTACACACACATATTATGTAAACACAAACTTTTATTTTGGATGCGATTAATCGTTTGACAGCACTTATTTGTACATTAAACCTAATATATTTAATTATATTAACAGCATATCAGTCTGAGTGAAAAGTAAATTGAAAAATTATTAAATTTAATTAAATTAATAAATAAAACTTAAAATAAAATGAGACATTCTAAAACTTTTTATTTTGATTTTTTTATATTACAAATTTGATTTTGACTTAGATTAATTATTAAGATTAAGTATTTATTTTTCTATTTTAATTTTGTTTTTCCAATTGTTTATTTTCATATTTAAAATAAAAGGGTTTCTGATTTCCAGTGTGGTTTCAAATATTAACCTTTATTAAATGTAATAAAGTAAAATAAATATAAAATATAATGAAATATAAAATACAGTATAAAGTATAAACTATAATATAAAATAAAAAAATTAAATTAAATATAAAATACAAAATATAAATAAAAAACATAATAAAAATAGTAAAAAGAAATGAATAATTGAATAATAATAGAATTTGTAGTCCAAGTCCCCAGCCTTCTCTAGCACATTGACCTGTGCTTTATTTTTTAAATGCAGATACTTTATAAATAAATAATTAAAGAATCATATTTTCCTGACTGGATCAGTCAGCCTAGTCCAGATACATTCTGATTCATCACTTCATAATTTGTATTTCTGTCCTTCAGAACAGCCCCAAATGTTTGTCCCAGTTCGCTTGCTTGAAATGGGCTTCTCAATGAGACACATCTACAGGGCCATGGAGGCAGCAGGTACCAACAAGTGCTTGCAACATCTAGACTCATTCTTACCTGTTTAAGGAGTCAATCATGTTATTAGATGACTGTTAAACTCCTAATACTGTTACAATAGTCAGTTTTATTAAATTTGAATTTTCAAAGATTAGAAATCTGTGATTACAATACAGTCATTCACAAATAGAAATATTGGATAATTATGTTGAGTTTTGTACTGCATATGATTGTTTTTGTCACTAAATAATTATTTACTGGTAATTCACTCATTTCACTTTACCTGTGAAATTTACCTGCTTCAGTTTACCCCTCACTGTTCTTCCCCACTGAAGCACTCAGCTGAATCATGGGAAATATTAGTGGAGCACCGCATGAAGTCTTATTTAGTGTTATCATAATTATGTTCACAATTCTAGTAAATTCTTTCGAAATGTTTTCATAACGTTTTGCATATATTTTTTGCATACTTATTGCAATCAAAATCAAAATAAAGTGTATATATAGTGTATACATATATGTGTGTGTTTATGCACTATATATATTTTTTTGTATAATTGTTATTGCATACTTAAATTTTCTTGAGCAGTATAGTTTTACAAAAATATTAAAATTAAAATTATTTTTGTTTGCAAAGCCAACTTTAAAAATTGGTCAGTTCCAAAAAAAAAAAAAAAAAAATTTAAGTAAATAAAATATATATGTGTAAATAAAATGTGTGTATATATATATTTAAAATATTCTGCTTTTCCTTCACTATCTGGTTCAAGTCAGTTTCCATTTTTTTGTTTTTAAATTAAATTTATAGATTTCTATAGAAGTGAATTCTAATTTCAAGCATTAAATATACATCTTAAGTTCACGAGAAACATATATTCAGCCAAGTGTGTCCAAACCTCTTTGTGGTATCACTTAGGGGTCACTGGAGAGGTGGACTCACGCACCATCGAGGTGCTGGCGAGCTGGATGCTGGAACACCCCATCACAGAGGAGCAGCAGGTGGGAGAGGGCTCGTCTGCAGGGGGCACCACTGATACACCCTCATCTGAAGGGCCTGAGACGGTCCAGTGCCCCGAGTCTCCTGCTCCTCTGACCCTACAGGAGAGCAGAGAACCCAACGAGAGGTGAATTCACACATACACCACGTCTCAACCAGGCACAACATAAAGTGACAAATGATTAATCACGTCTCTTGCATATTAATCAACCGCAACTGATAGCAAGATATTTTGACTGCCACTTGGTTTTAGTAGGATGTTTCCATCCACCCATCTTTATTGCAAATGTTGGGATAATGCATAAAAAAACTTAATTGAAATGGATAATTTTTTATTTTTATTTTTTTCTGAAAAACTGCAATCAAAACTGGACTTTGTCCAACAAAAAGACTCTTGTGACTTGACCTCAACAGATGATGTGATGACTGGATGACTGGACTAAACAGTCAATGTTGGTTTAGTCATTCTGAAACGCCTGAGCCCAAAGTCTGTCATCAAAACTATTTGGTATAATTACTTCCTAGAACTGTCTCACACAATTGTTCTCCCAAACACCAGGTTTCGTCTGTGCGTTCTGAGGCGCAAGTCATTTCTAATGTATGAAAAAAGAGCCACAGTGGCTTCCACAATTGCAGCAACTTTCATATTTTGTGCTAATTTCCCAGGAAGTGATGATTTTGATCTGTTTAACACATTGGATGGAAGCTGTTTTTTTGCGATATTCCAATTTTGCACCTAAGTTTAATTTCCAACTTTGGATAAAAACATATCTAGTGTCTGTTTTCGGAATAGCATACTACGGTGACCATTTCTAGTATACAGTATATATAGTAGCACAGTATGCTAACTTTCTGTTTGCAAGATCACAATGACCTACTGAATTTCCTAAAAAAATGTTATACAACGGAGCACACTGCATGGAATATTGTATTTATTCACTGTGTGTATTATGATGTGCTTTCCAGTCTGTTAGCAGGATTGGACTTAGTGGAGAGAGAGAACTTCTTAGATGTTCACCTCACCAGGAACAGACCTCCACCTGCACGGAGACAGCGGTCTGGAGTAGGTCAGAGAACATCCTTCAGGAGAGCAGGTCAGATCTTCACACAATGTACACTAAAGTACAGTAGTGTTGTCAAAAGTACTGACTTCGACTACCGGCTTTGAGCACTGTTGTACGGATTCATAAACACCTCTGATTGGCCATTGTGTTCATGCGCTCATCAGATATGTCTGTGATTGGCTACAATGATCAACGCTTCAAAAACATGTTATAAATAGACATCATCGAGCCCTTACACAGATACACACAGGAGCATTTGAAAGCTCCCGCTTTCAAATTCAAACACTTCTGTTTGCTTTCAAACGCTCCCGAGCGTTGATCATTGTAGCCAATCACAGACATGTATGTTGAGCGCGTGAACACAATGGCCAATCAAAGGTGTTTGCGAATCCGCTCGACAGTGTTCACAGCGTCACTTTTTTAAAATTTCAGTACCGACTTGGTATGGAAGTCGTACATGGTAGTGTACATGGATATGTAACTGTATGTGGATGTGAGCTGATTACCCAGAGCGTACTGTACATTGACAAAGACACATTTCAGTGACTCTGCCCTGAAGTTTGCTCACCTCTCTTGTCTATTTCAGACTCCCCGTCACCCAGTCCTGTCCCAACACTGTACAGACAGGATGTGGGAGTGGCAGAGTGGCCAGAACGGGCTGAAACACACCCATTTGCTGCTGAGGAAGACTCAGAGCTGGGCTACATGGATGATCCTTACCACGAAGAGCCCTATGAGGAGCTGCTTACCCCAGAGTTCATCACCTCTGAGAGGGACACGCTGTGGATGGTAGAGGTGCTGGAAATGTCTGTTTGTCTGTCTATTGTTCTATCTATCATTCTGTCGTCCATTATTCTATCATTCTATCTATTGTTTATAGTGCTGTCTATCTATCCATCTATCTTTCTATCGTTCTGGCATCTATTTATTGCTCTATCATTCTATCACTCTTTTGTACCATCTATCTATCTGTCTATCTTATCTATTGCTCTATCATTCATCTATCACTCTGTCTATCTTACTATCATTCCATCCATCCATCTTTCGATCTATTATTCTATCACTCTTTTGTACTATCTATCTATCGTTCTTTCGCTCTATTGCTCTATCTATTGTTCTGTCGTTCTTTCGTTCTATCTATTGGTCTATCATTCTGTCTATCACTGTCTATCATACCCTCCATCCATCTATCATTCTATCTATTGTTCTATCGGCCTTTCTATCTAGCTATCTATTGCTCTGTCATTCTGTCACACTTTTGTACTATCTATCTATCGTTCGATCTATCATTCTTTCGTTCTATCTATTGCTCTATCATTCTATCTATCACACTGTCTATCATACTATCCATCCATCCATACATTGTTCTATCGGCCTTTCTATCTATCTTTCTGTTGTTCTGTCTTTCTGTTCATCGTGCATCATTCTCTCATTTACTCATTTATTTTTCCATCCATAAATCTATTATTTTATATTTCAATCAAATATATAATTTATTGTTTTTCATTCTATCATTTATCACTTTATCGTTCTGTTCTTTCATCATTCCATCTTTCATGTATTATTCCTGTTGTTTGTTGTATTCTGTCTGTCTGTTGTAAATATTATTTGTCCATATATGAATGTATTTTTCATTTCTCCTTCTCTGTATCTCATAGTTGAGTGAACATGTGTCTGTTTTGTCTCAGGGAAGAGAGGAGCACCCAGAACCCCATGAGATGGTGGAGTGCGAGCTGTGTAACACTCTCACCCTGCAGTTCAACAACCACATGAAGCGTCACCACCCCGGTTGCGGTCAGAGTGCCGGTCGCCGTGGTTACCGCAGCAACGGGGCCTACGTGGACGGCTGGTTCGGAGGCGAATGCGGCTCAGGAAGCCCATACTACCTCCTGTGCAGTGCATGCAGGGAAAAGTATCTGGCCTCCAACCTGGGCGTTATGAGCTCCAAACAGGATAGGTGAAGATGAGGAAATTATGAGTATGTTGTAGGCATTTACGTTTTCTATATAGCAAACCAGATTATTTTTTTCTTCTTCTTCAGGACAAGAGGTTTGGCATCTGATCTGATTGGTCAGTTGGATGGTACATCAGAAGGTATTAGTGTGGTTATTTTTCTGTTCAAAATGAACCCTGTGCTGTTTATTAAGGCAAGACACTATAGGAAAAAACATTGTTTTTTCATGGCACTGGTCAATTTTGAGATTTTGGGCTAGACTAGACTTTTCAGACTAGTGGAAAGAAAACAGTTTATTTTATTGCACTTTATGCATCTGTAAAATTAAATTACAATACATATCTTTAAAAACCTTTTTTTCTCATTCACTGAGCCAGAAACCTCCACTTCAGAACTACTCATATATACTGAAGGTTTTTACAGAGCGGTTTGTTCATATATAGTCTGATTTTATATAAAATTTTTATCCTAAAAACAGGGTAAAAATGTTTTCACCTGGAAAAACTGTAGCAGGGGGAGCTGTTGGACAGTATTTTCAGATTTATGGAGCTGTAAAGATATATACAAAATCCCTTCTGTAAAAATTGTCACCCCCAGTTATAGAAGTTTATATTTACTATAAATCAAATGTACTTTATAGATTTGTATTTTATTTTATATAAAATATATATTTTACAAAATTATTTTTACTCTAAAATTGATATAAAATCAAAGCCATATGTCTAACCAAGTTGTGTTCCAAATTTGAAGTTGATATCACAAAAATTAAAGCTCCCATGTGATTTTGTTTAGGCATAATACCAAAAATAGCCACCAGGTGTCATTCCATTGAATTTTTTGGATGCATTCTCCTGTAACAAATTAATACATTTCTGTCCAAATATCACTTCTATCACAAAACAGATGGAAGCTTGAGATTCAGGCCTTTCTGATTTGTTTTGGCTATAAAGTAGTTAAAATAAATTTTGTAATATGAAACATGACAACATCCACTGGGGGGAGGAGCCCGCTAAAAGGATTTAAAGTATCATTTCCATGGTGGTAACGCAATTTCAAAACGATTTTCACAAGATGAATTGTGAGTTTTTAAGCTTTCGAATGATACATAATTCATGATGATTACTAAAATAAGTGATATAAAAAGGCAATAAATAAAAACATGACAGTTAAACTACTGTATACCAGGGGGGTCTTGCCTTGAATTAATGTGTAATGATTTGAATGTTTGTGTGTATGTTAGATGAGTGGGATCCAGGTAACCAGGAAGACTCAGACCCGGACCGGCTTACAGGTTTGGAGGACTTTGGGATTCTTCTGAGACCTTTGGGTCTGAGTGAGAAGAAACCCGTGCCTGACCCCATTCCTTTCATGGAACACGACCCTCTTGGAGCTCTGGTCAGTGGCTTGGTCAGTGGCGACAACAACCTGCTTTACAAAGGTAATATTTTCATATTCAACAATTATGTTTAAAATTTTCCAATACATATTGCATGTAAGAGCTTCCCAAAATCACAGTGAAATGCAGCACATTGTTGTTTATTTATTGCGTGTAGGTATTGTTAGCACTGAGCTGAAGAGCTCCTCAGTTCCTCTGAGTCTAGGGGAGCAGGCAGCATCCCTTCGGGAGCCCCAGGAGAGGCTGTTGGCTCTGAGGAGAGTCACCTCCACCGCTCAGATCTTGCTGGCCTACAGTATGGTGATGAGAGCTCTCTCACAGACCTCCTCCAGGTAACAACCACCTGCACACCTCCACCTGACTTCCCTGCAGAATATCATCTGCTCTGTGAACTCCTTCACAGCGAATCTGACATATCATACTGTGATTGATCCATCAATGTCTGACTGACCTGGACGGAATCTTAGTCTTGCAGAATTCCATCATTCACCCATCAACATCACACCCATCATTCACAAATATTTTAGCCTTCCCTTGGCCCTCTAATTTTATTTGAACAATTTGATAATTTTTTCAAATACTAATACAAGTATAGTACTCTCAGTTCTGTTTAACACAGTTTACTTTATCTGCACAATGCATTCTCACAATCATAAACTCCTTTACACAAATCCAGAATTTTCTTACTGTGATGATCTGTCAGATTCTGACTGATTTTTCCAAGATGTTTAATGGTTTAGAAACCCCTTAAATAACTCACCAGCAATTCAAGGAATATTGAAAATGTCACATTGTTCTTTGTAATTAACTTCACTATGAAACCGAAATACTGTGATGATTCTTTTTCTGATTGTTTTTTCCCCTCAGACTTTCCTTCCTAAAAAACTAACAATTAAGATAATACAGAAAATTCAGAATCAAACTTTTGCTATAGTTTTATTATATTTGATTATTCTTTGGATCAAAGGTATCCCAATAAACTGATAATTTTATCAAAAACGCCAGATCAAAATCAAGATTGAATTTTGTGATCTAATCTGATTTCAGAATCTTTTTTTTTTTTTTTTTTTGAACAGCCCATTTTCAAGATTTGATCCAATCCAATAGCCGAAATCCGATCAGATTACTTTTGAATAACTGGTCCCTGTTGATTTCTGGTTTTCTATTAAAATTATTCATTTAATGATCAAAAACTTAAAAAAAAAAAAAAATAATAAAATAAAATAAAAAACTCTCTGACCATTTACAGAAAAACAAATATATAAAATTCAGGACTGAGTTAGTTCTGTACAAAAAAAGTAATTTGTAAAGTAAACTTATAAATGATTTAAATTAATTTATTTAGTTAATAATTGATACTTTTGTATCATTTAGTTGCTTGGTGTGAACAGACCTTAATATGGTTCAGAAATGGTACATACTACATGAATCAGGAGATGGATGGAAATCAATCTATTATCTAAATTCATCCTAATAAAGTTGTTGTGAATGATCCATCCATCTAAGATTATTATTTTTATTAAGACAAATTAAGACAATTAAGATTTTATATATATATGTATGTATCTGTGTATGTATGTGTCATCTTATTCCGCTCAAACCCCACTATTTCTTACAAACGACTACATGTTCTCATTTAGATCTGCCTCCATCCAATCAACACCACATGTATAGAACCAAGTCCCTGCCCTTTTTTTTTTCTTTTTCAGTAATCTGTATTTCAGATGTAAATAACAATACAAAACAGATAACTTGTTTCTACGTCTGTTACATAGCATAGTCTGTTTTTATACACAATGTGTATAAGTTATTGTACATTACGATGTACATTATGAACTGTCTCTCAAAGCTCTCTCTGTCCCTGTGTATTTCAGTAGTTCAGTGTGTAATCAGTCCAGTGGTCTGGAAGCTCTGGGTCTGGCTGACATCCGTATTCTGGTGCGACTGATGTGTCTGGCAGCAGGGGGGCGTGTCCACACAGGCATGGACCAGCAGGGGGTGGGGCGTAGCTCTGTGAGCGATCGCACAGGCTCCGCCTTTCTGTCCTTCCTCAGCTCAGCTATCGGCAGTTTAGTGTCCCACAGTCCTGCTGCTTACAGAGAGTTAGTGGACATCTGCACTCAGGTACACACAACTCTCTCTCCTTCCTCTCAACTCTGCTAATGTTTCTCACCTCATTATCCTTGCTACGCTCTTCATCATTCTCTCTGTTAAGCTCCTTTAATCATCCTGTCTTCCTCCTAATCATGCTGTCTCACCTGCATGTCCTTCCTCTCAGGATCTCATGGCAGCAGCCACAGGGATGAACATCAGTGCTATCACTGATCCGCAGCAGAGAATGAGGCAAAGCTCCGCCCTGAAGGGTGCGCTGCAGGAGCCGAGAGAACTGACCCCACCCACCTTCCTGGTCACACAAAGTTTGGTGTCCCTCCTGACAGAGAAAGGTGTCCGATACCGTTACAACGTGGAAAGAAGCGAATCCGCTGAATCAAAGGGTAAAGAAAAATTACGGGTACATATATTTTATTAGCCCTGGGACAATAAATCGATTCTCGACACAATAAATGCCATTTTGTTGTTAAAAACTAAGCTCAGAACCGATTCCAGAGAGAATTGCGATATATTCGGAAAATATCAGAATCGATCCAGTCATTGTATCCAGAATTGATTTATTGCCCCAGTCCTATATTTTATGATTTTAATTTTTTTTATATATTTTATTTTATGATTTTTATCATTTTTTTTTTTTTTTTTTTTTTTGTATTTCATGTTTCATAAACGTTTTGTTTAGTTTAGACCAAGGATTCCCAAACTTTATTGTCAGCCAAAGCCTTTGGACCTAAAATGATTAATTGAACAATTGACATTTTAAGTTAATATTTCAATCATTTAACAACACATTTGCATATTTATGGTCATTTGATGGTAGCAAATGGCCACATGTCATATGAATACACTATTTATTTTAATAAATTATATATTTTTTTATTAAGCAATTTAATTATTTTTAAATATTTATTTAAATTTTACATTTTGATTATTTAATTATTATTTTGTCAGGGAAATACTGCAATTTATGTATTTTAATTTTATATTTTTATTATTACATTTTAAGTTAAAATTTCAGTAATTTAATAAAACATACTTTTCACACACTTTTCATAAGTCCCACTGTCATGGAAACAAATAAATGAATTTCCAGTAATCATGAATAACTGGAAAACTCATGAACAGTGGTACAAAGTTTTGGGAACCCTGCTGGTTTTGATTCTTGTGACTCTACCCATATATCAATTATAAATGCCAATAAATAGTTAATGCCACATGTCATTGGACAGAAGGCGGAAGCTCTCCACCCTCAGGTCTGCCTCTCTCTCAAGCGGGGGTACGGGTCGGACCATTGGAGCTGGCTAATGCGCTCGCTGCCTGTGCCCTGTCGGCCAGGCTGACCAGCAGACATCGTCAGTGGGCGGCACAACAGCTGGTCCAGGCCCTGGCGGTTTCTGAGAAAGATAACACCGGCAGACCCCAGACATACAGTGACATGGCTGGAGATCTGCGCAAGTGCCCCATAAGGAAGCTGGAAGGACATCAGAACAGGGTAAAGAGGACGTAGATACAACACTTAAAGAAACATGCTAGATATCTAAATGTACTATATATGGATTTAACTATATATTTGGGGTCAGTAAGGTTTTTCTTAGAGAAATATTACTTTTATTCAGCAAAAAAAAAAAAAACTTTTATAATGTTACTAAAGATTACTAAATCATATAAAATCATATATATATATATATATATATATATATATATATATATATATATATATATATATATATATATATATATATATTCTAAATATTAAAAGGGCTACTCTTACTGTCCAGGGCATCACAGAATGTCTTGACTTGTTTCTAATTGGCTGTTGTGTTTATAGGTGAGCAGCTGCAGCTGGAATGCAGAACAAGGTCTGTTGGCCACTGGCTCACAGGACGGAACGGTTCGACTGTGGGCCATAACACCAAACACAACAGAGCTGCAGCACACACACACCTGCAGCATCAGGTTAGACAGGCTCCTTGCTTTTCGTCTCTTCGATTAGGATAGGGACAAATCCAAATGTTTCATAGGTCTGATGGGAAATTATTTTTCTGTAGAATGAGCTAGAAATTGATGCTTTGGGCTCTGACAGCTCTGTGTTTGTGTGTTTCTTCCCTGCAGTGAGGATGCTCAGAGCTCTGATGGGTCGATGGGATCTCATCTGCTGTCTGCCGTATTGTGGAGCGCAGGGGGAACTCTACTGGCTGCCTTCCAGAACAAACTCATCAACATCTGGACTGTCAACGGTCAGACCAGCATCCCACTGTCACATATCCACACACACAGTTACAGCGCTACTGCTGCCAAGTCTTATGTGTAATCCAACAGGTATAAAGTACTTGTGTATGTTATTCCAAAGAAATTTTTTTTTTACCCATAATCTAGGATCAAACTAACTGTCTTTGACTCTGAAACAACCTTTTTGCTAAAGTAACCAGTGTTATTTTTAGTATTATTTAAATACCATTATAGTATTTATTAATATTTTGAATTATTTAATTTTTAATTAAGTTTTTGTTTTAGTAACTTTAGTACTTCAACTTTACTTCAAACTTATTTTAGTTATTAGTTAATATTTCTAATTGCCTTTTAAGTTTAAGTCGGGGTTAGTTAGCAAAAAACTAAAGTCAAAACCATAAAAAAACATTTGTTACTTTAATAAAATGAACGATATCTGAAATAAATTAAAATATACAGAAGCTTAAACTTATTTTATTTTAGCTAGTTGCCAAGGCAACATTTATAATTTTTTTTTTTTAGTTCAACTTTATTTACTAAAATAACTCAAATTTAAAACTGAAATAAAAATTAATAAATCTATATAGACATTTAAAAAAAATTATAATAAAATGTCAAAAACATACAACACAATTACTAAAACATTAACTGAACTTAAAATGAAACTGGAAATATAAAAATATAAACTAAAAAAATATTAGTATACATTTTTCATCTATTATTTATTTTTTATTTTATTTCAACTGTATTTCAATTAATGAAAACGATTTTTAATACTTTTTTTAGGTTTACTTTTGGGTCACAATAACCACACTGGATGTAACTGAATGTGGGTGGGGGAAGATATTTATTAAATATTTCTTTAAACAAATAATATTAAAATTGAAATACGAATCAACAGTTGTTTTTTGTTTTGTTTTGGGTTTTTTTTTGCCAAAAATGTGATACTATTAAGATGCTACAGTGATGTGGGTAGTTGCTATGCAGTTGCTAGGGTTTTCTATGGGATGTTTTTCACTCATTTTATTATCTTTATTAATGATGCTTGTCTTGACTAATAATCTTCATCTGAATATGTCCTGGACAAATTGGTTATAGTACGAACACCTTTATTTGGTTTCCTGTAGGTACTCAGGCACACATAGAGGCTCAGTCGTCCTGGGTCACGGCGCTTTCGTGGGTACAGACCTCCACTCCGTTCCTCAGTCAGGAAGCCTGTAGTCAGGTCAGCCCTCCTGAGAGTCTACTGGTGGGCCGGCTGGATGGCTCCCTCTGCTGGCTGGAGGTCACAGAGCACTTGAGGGTGGAGAAAACAGAGCTCACTCACTGCCACAGAAAAGAAGGTTGGTGGCATAAAAAAGTGCTGAAGATCTCTGTGTTTTAATTTGATTCATTCTGTGGTGAATGAACTGTCTTTTTCCTTCTTCTGTTCAGCACCTCAGTGTCTGGCCTGGTACAGTGTTGATAAACCCTTTGCTGTGGGATATCCTGATGGCAAAATTCTCCTTGCAACAGCAGAGAGCTATGAAACTGACCCACCCATTCTGCTAACAGCATTTCCTGTGAGTAAGAAGTCATCAGAACACACACTTTGTGTCCAAAATGACATACTGTCTGATTAGGTACTACGTTTGAATAGGGCTGTGATGGTGGCACCTACTGTTATGCAGGTTATGCAGAAATTATGCTTTTAATGTGATTCAAACTTTAAAAGTGCATTCAAATTTAAACGGTTATCTTTTAAACATGGAAACCAAAAGAAATTACATAAAATTTGTAAAGTAAGCCAAGTTTAATTTAATTTCCCCACAAAGATAAATGTTTCGTCATATAACCGACGAGCAGGACAGAGTCCATCTCTTTTCTAATATCTTCGTTTTCTCCCAAAGTTCCAAAGCACTTGACACTTGTTGTAAAAGATCAGAAAAAAAAAATTTTGGTGGTGGGGCGGTTGTCACACTCTTCAATTGTCGACACAGCCCTTCATTTGAATTTGAATTTATTTTGTGACCGTTAAAAAAGTATGTTCTTTATAGTATGCATATGGGTAGTATGAATGAAATTCAGACATATTACTGTATATCTGCCATTTTGTCACTGTCACATGACCTACAGAATCAGTTGCGTTGCTTCACTTCCATTCATAAATCCTCTCCCGTGGGCTCATGGGATAGTAAAGTGTCCACTGAATTCGCACTCCAGAATTCTTGAGCACCAAATCAGCATATTTGAATGATTTCTGAAGGATCATGTGACACTGAAGATAGTGACAGTAATGATGCTGAAAATTCAGCTTTGCATCACAGGAATAAATTACATTTTAAAACATATTAAATTAGAAAACTATTTTAAATCGTAGTAATATTTCGCAATATTACTGTTTTGACTGTATTTTTTATCATATAAATGCAGCTTTGATGAACATAAGAGAGCTTTCAAAAACATTAAAGATTCTTTTGAACCATAGTTTATTTCATCACAAAAATAAATGTTATTCATTCAATAAAATTCTACATGAGGACTTCAGGAAAACTTTTTTAAAATAAACCATTCAAATGAACTGATTTAATAAAAACAATAAATTTGTCAACTCTACACAGCTTAGACAGTTTTGGTATACACTGTGTGAAACCCAACACATACTTTTACAACACATACCCAAACCCATTTTTTTTTGTGAAAGTGACATGCTTTTTTTTTTTTTTTCTCCTTCTTCTTGCTTTTTTCAGGAGAGTGTGAGCGCACTCAGGTGGGACCCTACAGGACATCTGTTGTTGTCTGTTGGCCGCTCCGAGGTGGTGAAGATCTGGGGTCGTGCCAGTGGCGCATGGGTCACCCTCCACTCTCTGTTCCACACGGGCATCGTCAACACGGCCGAGTGGTGCCCTCTGCCCGGAAGAGGGGCAGAGCCTCGTCTTATGATGGCAGTGTGAGTGTGGCATGTGTTTATTAATCATTAAAGCAAACATATATGTTCAGAAGTAGTGCACAATAACATATTCCCATTCATTTTAATATTTTTCAACTTGCTGGTGGTGTTACTAATAATTTCAGATGCGAAAAGGGAGCCAATCATAACGGAATCCATTTACATAAAGAATTATTAAAGTTGTAATGAAAGAAGTAGCAACAGATAATTTCTTCCTTATAGTGATATAGTAGATCCGAGTGTAACAGATTACTGAAAAAGGTGGGGAAGGGTATTGGTTCTTGCCATTTGTTGTTGATGGGATGTTGGCATAAAATGGAGGCAGAAAGTTCAGCATACATCACCAGAGATGAGTCTGTTGTTTTCACCCCAAAGATTCAATTATGACCTATTGATTAAACGTTACAGTTTACAATAAAAATGATACATGCATGGATTAATTGTTTATACTAAGATCTATAACATGCATTTTGAAAATGGATAGATAGGCCGAATTTTACTTCATGCCGACTTTAAGGACCAAAAGCACAACCTAATGGTCTTAGAGAGTATAGAAAATAGAGGAAAAGGTGTCAAATTAAATTACGACAGCTTTGGTGCATGAAACGTGGACTAACATTATATGTGGACTTAAAAAGTGCTACAAAAGTGTATAATATGGCACTTTTATTATTTCGTCACACCATTTACTTGAAGAATGGGTAACAAATATCTCAGAGGAGCTTTTTGAGAGCTTTAAATCAGTACTTCATTAAGTATTTTTAGGATATATAGACATTTAGCTGTCATGTTGGTACTCAAGGATGCACAGGTGTATAATCCATCATCTAAGTGTTCAGATTTTCCTTTCTTCATTTCGTCAGTGGATGTCAAAATGGCCTCCTGTATGTGTGGACGCTTCCTCAAGGGGGCACTAATGTTTCAGTGCCCAATTTTCTCACCCTATCTACCACCCAAGACAAGAGCAGTGCCATCAAGGTCAGAATTATATCATAATTATATATATATATATTTTTTTTTTTTTTTTTGGGAGGTAATTTACCTGGAGTAAATTAAGCTTTCTTATTTATCACCTGTTTAACCTCACCTTTAATTCACTTTCACTCTATTAGATTAAATGTGTCGCTAATAGAGTTTTTTTGGAGTTTGTTAGCACAGTTTAAGGAAGCTGTGTGTGTTTGTTTCAGCGGGGTAATGCTAAATGTGTGTTCCGACTGAGTGGACACATTACCGCGGTAAAGACACTGTCATTTTGCCCCAGTGGACTTGCCCTGGTGTCTGGAGGAATCGGAGGGGTGCTCAACATCTGGTCTCTCAGGGTGAGTCAAACGCTTATTATTGGTATGTCTTTTATTAGCTTTACAAAACTATTGTTTTTGTAAACACTCCACCCCTCTGTTCTAGGATGGTTCAGTCCTGCAGACTGTGGTTACAGGAATGGGCTCTGTGGTTTGTACCACCTGGATACCACACATAGGGGTGACTGCTTGTTCTGGAAGATCAAAGGTACCAAATACTTTCTGAACATTTATTTCAGAATTCAATTAACATTTAATAAAAAAATAAAAAATAAAAAAAATGTAATATTTAATCCTTGTACCTATCTGTTTCTCCCATCTCAGGATGTTTTGCTCGTTCGCTGTACTCCAGACTGGATCTCTCAGAATCACGTTCTGGCCTCCTGCCGTTCAGTTCTACGCAGTCAGGGAATTCTGGGATTGAATCGTGCTCCCTGCATGGCTGTCTTTCTTGAGCGCCTTCCCACACTGCTTCAGGAGCAGTACAGCTATGAGAAGGTACATACACTTTCTCATCAAAACTGAAAATTCAAAATTCACTACACGTATTGTCCATTTAATGAGGTATATTTTGCTTTCTTCGTGTTATGGCCGATAACTGATAAATTGCTGATATTACATATAAATCTTTGGTACTTTGTGGAGAAAATTTATTATTTGATTTTGTATTTATGCAAAATACAAATTAAAATTCATATCAGCCAATAAATGTCCAATATTCTTGATAAATAAAATAAATGCTGATAATGAACATCAACGTACTTACAAGATATTTACAAAATATAGTCACATACAAAATAAAAAAAATGCCTGAAAATGACAAAGAAAAACACTTTAAAAAAATGGGAAATGGAAAGAAAAGAAAATGTCAGTAGTTATGATGATACTAGACAAGATACATATGTTTTATATGCAAATGAGTCGGGTTCCAGAAGTTGCGTTGTGAGAATTGTTTTGTAGCTTTCTGATATTCTGAATGTAAATTTAAGCATTTTATCTTTAATGTGCTTAAGTATGGTAGCTCTACCTGTGGACTGACACTGCTTTACATTTGTTTTTGTCCATTAAATTAATTTGCAGGGCCTTTATGGGAAGATTAAGTCATAAAATATGCTCGTAAAACAGGGAAATCTGTGATCATAACACTATAGAAATGACATAACTCTATTCAATACATTATAATAACTGACACATACATATTTGCCTTAATTCTGACCCAGTCTGAATCTGAGTTTCTGCTGAGGCTGTTTGTTCTGCTAGCACATTGACTCTTTGCCCAGTTTGCCGCAGAGTTTCACTTAACAGCCTCTATTAACAGCTCATAATTGTCCTCGGTTAAACTGCAGCCCTGTGAGGAGAGTCACTCTGTTCACACTGCAGCTTCTGCTCAGATAAATGAACCGCAGCTCTCTGGGTCAGTATCACCTCACTACCACCTATTTTTGCTTCATTGGAGCTTTTTAAACAGCCCAAGTACATTAAATATTCCTCTATATGTCAGTTAAGTTATGTTGAATGAAGACATCACAGATAGATCAGATATTCAAAAACAGCTCTGTAAAAACCATCAAAGAAACTTTCCATGAATCTTTTAGCTTAAACACTTTCAGTCAAAAAGGTAGGAATGTTCATGTCTCTTATGTTCAAAAAAAGTGTTTGATCGAAAAGTACAGTAAAAACAGTAATATTATGACATGTTATTACAATTTTAAATAACTATTTTATTCAAAATAAAATATATATACAAAAATAAAAGTAGGCCTATTAAAAAAAAAAAAAAGAAATTAATACTTTTATTCAACAAGAACACATTAAATGTATCAAATATTACACTAAAGACAATGATGATGTTACAAAAGATTTCTATTTGAAATAAATGCTGTTCTTTTAAACAATAATTAATAATTTAAAAGCACCAATAAAAATTGAGCACAAAATCAGCATATTAGAATGATTTCTGAAGGATCATGAAGGATCAAACTATGTAATGATGCTGAAAATTCAGCTTTGCCATCACAGGAATAAAATATATTAAAATAGATAAGTTATTTTAAATTATAATAATATTTCTCAATTCTATTCTATTTTTGATCAAATAAATGCAGCCTGGGTGAGCATAAGAGACTTCTTTCAAAAACGTAATTATTCTGAACTTTTAACAGGTTGTGTATGTAATGCATTATAAAGGTATTCTCAGTGCATTATAGATATTATATCACATCATATTCCTTCATGTGTGTCTTGCTCCTCAGAGTCATGTGATGGCAGGTGATCAGTTGACCCACAGCGCATTTCTTCAGAGTCTGGCCACACTGGCCGTGGGTCTCTTTTTGGATCAGTTACTGTGCCGTCAACCCAGACCTCCTCACCACAGCGGGACAGGGCCGGATCAGGATGGGACCCCTGGATCCTTCTGCCCCTCAGAGTGGAACTGGCTTTCCACATATTCAACCACAGTAAAGAGCGCAGAGGCGTTTGCTCGTGGCACACCCTTCCCAGAAGCCTTCATCGCACCTGAGTTCCATCATTCTGGAGCAACGGAGTTCACCAAACCTCTGGTAAGAAGCAAAATGAAGATAATCCTTGTCAAATCTGTAATTTAGCTAAATTGGATATTTAAAGGAACAATATTCTATACTGTTTTGCACCAAAACCAGTCATAAATTACTTATTCATGACCATTTTACTGATTCTTAGATTATTAAAGTTACACTATGTAACTTTCTTTTTGTTCAAAATTTATATGATAAGCAAGTACATCATGAACACACACACACACACACACACACACACACACACATATATATATATATATATATATATATATATATATATATATATATATATATATATATATATATATATATATATATATATATATATATATTATTATACATACATACATACATATTTTTTTTTAATTATTTTATAGCTTTTCAATCACTTAAGTTCATTCAGTACCTTTAAAAACAGACTCTTGTACTTTTGTACATATTTCCTCTTAAAGGTTATTTTGATATGAGAATGTATACAGTGTCTTTTGTTCTCTTTACAGGACAACAGTAAATGGAGCTTCATGATGGATGAACAACTCATGTCCTGGGCGACCAGCAGACCTGAAGTAAGTCTGTGTGTTCTTTGTGAGGTTTAGCAGATATGTGAAAGCGTGCGTTAAGACATCCGGATCTTCCTTGATCTTCCTCATTCGTCTCTGTCAGTATAGTCTTTGTGTTCAGCACTGTTCTTTCAGGCAGTTTTTTATCGTTCTTCACATGTTTTTATTCATTCATTTTGTATAAATTACCTCACACAAGCGCTACCAGCTAGCTGCACACACAACCTGGCTGTCTCTACATAAAACTCCTTTCGTCCTCATTTAAAGCATATCTCTGTGCATTTTTTATCTTTACAGCTTGCTGAATTGGCTATTTAATAGACATGGTCTTATTTCGCATCAGTAAATTGAGATTGCATTGAAAGAATAATGCTTTTGTAATTTGTTTTGTAATTTGTTGTGTATAAAGGAAATTGTTGTGATGTGCCCCTATTATTCTTTTTCTGATATTATCTTTTTATTTATTTTTGTGTAATAAAGCTGCAAAGGTCTGCAAAGTTTCAAAGATCAAAGTGCACAACAAATGGAGTTATTTTCTCCCAAAAGAAAAAACAATTTGGACCCGCCCTCAAACACTGTAGTTGTTGCTGAGACCTGGAGGAGTTTGGTTCATGTCATCAAAATGTAGAGAAGACACGTTTCGTTTCCAACACACGCTGTAAGCGGGGTAGACCAATCACAACAGACTGGGCCATATCTGATCAGTCATAGCAAAATAGGCTTTCGAGAGACCGAATCCTTTATCAAATTGTTTCAGAGGCTTTGAGAAATGTCAGGTGATGCTTCAGTATATATTATGAAAAAAATTAAACTGTTTTTTGACCTTGGATACATGTAAACCTATTGCAGGAGTCCTCCAAAACAAAATTAGGAACTTTTAAAATAGCATAATAGGGGCAGTTTAAACATCTTATTTTAATGTAATAAAATTCTGTTTGTGTGTTTTACAGGACTGGCAGCAGGGTGGTAAAAGTGAGGTGTACCTGTGGGGTAACGGACGTCATGGGCAGCTGGCGGATGCTGGAACCAGCGCATCTGTGCCCACCCTTGCGCCCTCCCTCTCTCAGACTCAGCAGGTAGAGTGCCAAAATAAAATGAATGCAAAAGTTGGCATGTTCATTTAAAGAAAGGGTTATCCTCTCCATTTATGTCTGATGTGTGTTTCTTTTAGGTTGTGTGCGGTCAGAACTGCACATTCCTGGTTCAGGCTAACGGTACAGTTCTGGCTGTAGGGGAGGGCAGTTATGGGCGACTCGGACAGGGTAACTCAGACGACCTCTACACACCAACTATCATCTCAGCTTTACAAGGTAATGTAAACTAGATATATATATATATATATATATATATATATAAACGGTTAGTTCCTGTCCTTGACTCTGATTGGTCAATAGCTGTGTTTTATTCACGATAAAACACTGCTATGACCGCTTCACCCAATGGTTCTGTGTATCACTACACAACACCCTAGCAACCACTCTTAACAACGTAAACTGTATGTTCTCAATTGATATTGTTCATTGAAGCTTACTATATTATGTAGAAGAGTACTGTGGGAAAGAGATCGATTGAACGAGTTTATTACCTGCATTCAGATTTAGCATTTTTCTTCAGGTCAGTCCTATGTTCATAATAAAACATCTGTTTAAATGTCCGATGTATTATCTTGTCCTTTTAACAGTTAAGGGGCTTTCCCGTTTTGTCAGTTGCATCTTGTTCCGTGTTCACAACAATTCAGCCTTTTCAATGTAAAAGTCTTCGCTACTGGCTGACACACTCATAAAGACAGTCTTTGCCGCCATCTAATGGTGTAATAATGTAACTTCTGTTGCTGTTCACGGTCAGGCACTAAGGCTTTTAGTGAAACTTCATGAAAGTTGCATTGATACATATTTTTGGCTTTAATATTTGTATTGTGTGGTAACCATTTTATAAAAGCAATAAGGTACTCGAGGCTGTGCTGTATCGTGAATAAGTCACAGCTGAAGGGGTTGCAGGCACTCCGCTTCACGTCATGCCTAACAACGCCCTTCAGCCGTGACTTGTTCACGATACAGCACAGCCTCTCGTACCTTATTGCTTACATATGTACTCGAGGCTAGTGCTGTATCGTGAATAAGTTACAGCTGAATGGGTTGCAGGCACTCCTGCATATATAGTGTGTGTGCGTGTGTGTGTGCGTGTGTGTGTGTGTGTGTGTGTATATATATATGCCTAGTTCTGTCATGTAACTGTAGATGGCACAGGCTGATGGATCCTTAAAGGAACACTCCACTTTTTTTGAAAATAGGCTCATTTTCCAACTCCTCTAGAGTTAAACAGTTGAGTTTTACCATTTTGGAATCTGGCGGTACCACTTTTACCATAGCTTAGCATAGTTCATTGATTCTGATTGAGCGTGATGTTAACGGTCTAATCAGAATCAATGAACTATGTTAAGCTATGCTAAAAGTGGTACCACCAGAACCGGAGATCGGCTGAACGGATTCCAAAATGGTAAAACTCAACTGTTTAACTCTAGAGGAGTTGGAAAATGAGCCTATTTTCAAAATAAGTGGAGTGTTCCTTTAATGCAAGCTGATGGTACTTACAGCATTAACTATGGGCACAAGCTGATTGTTTCATGTCGCATCTGCAGCCAATGAGCTTGCTGCTCACAACATTTAAATAGCTGGTTAGCATTCACATATATAAATATATATATATATATTTTTCCCTAATAGGTTATGTCGTGACACAGCTAGTGACCTCATACGGGTCAGATGGACACTCACTGGCTCTCACCGAGACTGGAGAGGTGTTCAGTTGGGGTGATGGGGATTATGGGAAACTCGGCCATGGGAACAGTGAACGGCAAAGACGACCCAAACAGATCGAAGCTCTGCAGGGAGAGGAAGTTGTGCAGGTATATGAAAATTACGGTCCAAAATATTCAACATCACATAAAACCATCACATGATCAGCTTTCATTTGAACATCCTTTCCCCTCCTTAGCTGGCATGTGGGTTCAAACACTCAGCTGTCGTCACAGCAGATGGAAAACTCTTCACCTTTGGTAGTGGAGATTCTGGACGCTTGGGTCAAAGGTCAACTTCGAACAAGATGGTCCCCGAGAGGGTTACAGCACTAGATGGATGCCACATTGGACAGGTGCTACTTTGCCTTGTTTTGACTTTGATGCTAATGTGCACGAATATGACCTTTGCCCAGTGCTTAATGAGTGTAGATGACCTTTCCTCTCGTGTTTAGGTGTCATGTGGTATCAATCATACTTTAGTCCTGTCATCAGACGGCCTGACTGTTTGGGCTTTTGGAGACGGCGATTATGGTAAACTGGGTATTGGGCCATGCACAGTGAAGTGCTACCCACAGGTACGGTCATACTGATCTTCTTACTGGCTAAAATACCTTTCAAAAGTTTGGGTTTGGTAAGATTTTTTTTTAAAGAAGTCCAAAGCTGCATTTATTTGATCAAAAATACAGTGAAAACCGTAACATTGTGAAATATTATTACAATTTTTAAAATAACTGTTTTCTATTGTAATATATTTTGTAATGTAATTTATTCCTGTGATGGTAAGGCTGAATTTTCAGCATCATTACTCCAGTCTTCAGTGCCATGTGATCCTTCAGAAATGCTGATTTGCTACTGATTTAGTTATCATCAATGTTGAAAATGGTTGTGCCGCTTAATATTTTTGTGGAAACCGTGATATATTTTTGTCAGGATTCTTTGATGAATAGACTGTTTTAGAAAAAAAGCATTTATTTGAAGTAGAAATCTTTTAAATGCCCTTACGGTCATTTTTGATCAATTTAAATTCTTAAAAGAAAATCTTACTGACCCCAAACTTTTGAACAGTAGTGTATGTGTTTTGTCTATTGGCTGATTGTCCTGTGTTTCTATTATTTGACAGAAAGTGGAGGCTCTTTGCAATAAAGGCGTCAAAAAGGTTGGATGTGGAACGCATTTCTCAGTGGTTCTGGCCAAAGATGGGCACGTCTACACATTCGGCCAAGGTAGACCCTCAAGGAATCATCATCCAAATGTGTTTGTGTGTAAATGTGGCATAATTTACATTTTTTTTTAAATGAGATGTCTAAATGTAAAGCTGACTGTGTGTTTTTCAAAATGATGTTGAGACAGCCCTGATGTGTGTATGTTTTTACAGAGCGTCTGATAGGCCTGCCGGATGCCATGCTGAAGAATCACAACCGTCCACAGATCATTCCTGCTTTGGAAGGCGTGTTTATTGAGGACATCGCTGTGGGTTGCGAGCACATCCTTGCTTTATCCAACACTGGAGATGTGTATGCATGGGGCTGCAACTGTGAGGCCCAGGTAAAGTCAGCTGAAATAGTGCACTGACCCTTTACCATCATGTGCAATGATGTTTTCTATAGATCTGGGTGAATATTTAGTTGAGCTTATGTCCTCTATGTGTGCACTGCAGCTGGGTCTGGGCCATTCTAATCCTGTCAAAGAGCCCACTATGGTTACAGCTCTACAGGGCAAGAACATCAGGCAGATCTCTGCTGGACGCTGTCATACCTCGGCCTGGACCACACCAGCTCTGTCAACCAGAGCTTCAGGTACACACCATAGGCTTGGAAACAAATACTTGTGGGCTGGTTTGGAACCTCATAAGTTAACTTTTTAAATTGCTCCTCATGGGTAGCAGCTACATTAACGTTCACTCATATGCACCACAAAAGTGCATAACCACTTTTTGGTTCTATGAGAAAAAAATGTCAATAATTTTTAAAATAAAAAAAGTGGTTTTCAGTCCTGGAAGCATCATGGTGATTTCCTCCAAAACAAAATTAGGGCCTACAATACAAAATCCTAAAAAAGCAGAAATTTCAGTAGTAAATATACAAACATTTGGGGTCAGTAATTATATATACTGAACAAAATTATAAACGCAACACTTGTTTTTGTCCCCATTTTTCATGAGCTAACCTCAAAGGCCTAAGACTTTTTCTATGTACACAAAAGGCCTATTTCTTTCAAATATTGTTTGTCTAAATCTGTGTTAGTGAGAACTTCTCCTTTGCCGAGATAATCCATCCACCTAACAGATGTGGCATATCAAGATGCTGATTAGACAGCATGATTATTGCACAGGTGTGCCTTAGGCTGGCCACAATAAAAGGCCACTTTAAAATGTGCAGTTTTACTGTATTGGGGGGGGGTCCGAAAACCAGTCAGTATCTGGTGTGATCACCATTTGCCTCACGCAGTGCAACACATCTCCTTCGCATAGAGTTGATCAGGTTGTTGATTGTGGCCTGTAGAATGTTGGTCCACTCCTCTTTAATGGCTGTGCGAAGTTGCTGGATATTGGCAGGAACTGGAACACGCTGTCGTATACGCCGATCCAGAGCATCAGCTCTGGTGGACATTCCTGCAGTCAGCATGCCAATTGCACGCTCCCTCAAAACTTGCGACATCTGTGGCATTGTGCTGTGTGATAAAACTGCACATTTTAGAGTGGCCTTTTATTGTGGCCAGCCTAAGGCACACCTGTGCAATAATCATGCTGTCTAATCAGCATCTTGATATGCCACACCTGTGAGGTGGATGGATTATCTCGGCAAAGGAGAAGTGCTCACTAACACAGATCTGTAAACAATATTTGAGAGAAGTAGGCCTTTTGTGTACATAGAAAAAGTCTTAGGCCTTTGAGGTTAGCTCATGAAAAATGGGGGCAAAAACAAAAGTGTTGCGTTTATAATTTTGTTCAGTGTGTGTGTATGTATGTGTGTGTGTGTATATATATATATATATATATATATATATATATATAATATGGAAATACACACAATTCAGATATGCAACATTTTTCTGCTGAATCCTGGCATAATTCAGCTTCACATCTCCTTAGTCTTTGACATTATCAGTGTTCTAGGATCAGTTCCTCAGCAATGTGATTTGTTTTTGCATCTCATGTCAACAACTCTGACTCTGTATTTTGCAGGTTGTTCAGGGATACAGCTGGGTTTGCCTCAGTCCGTGCCCCCGCAGTATAACGCCCTTAAAGACTGCAGCCCTGAAGTGCTGAACACCCGTCTCAGAGTGCTGTACCACTTCTCTGATCTTATGTACAAGTCCTGGAGGCTTCTGAACCTCGACCCTCGCAGTCAGGTACGCATAATCAATAATAAAACATAAACACACATTCAAGTCATTCACTGCATTGTCTGCTGATGTTTCACTGTAAAGAAACTGTACTCTTACTCCCTGCCAAGAACCTTTAATCATTTTTTAAACTCAGCTGAATTTGTGTCCAGTGTGAAAGCGTTCCTTGTTACGGTTCATGTTTTTTTACCTCCAGACTAATACTGTAGGTCCCTGTCGCTCGATATCCGAGCAAGAGTTTTGTCTGACCGTGTCACTCTCTGGCTGGTTTCCAGGTGAATGCTTCCCGCTACAGCTCAGGTACCGCTGCCATCGTACAAGGCCAACTCCGAGGCCTCCTGTCCCCGAAAGTCAACACCCTTCCTCTTGTTCGCACTATCGGCAGAACCATGACCCAAGGAAAGACCTACGGCCCTCAGATTACAGTCAAACGGATCTCCACCAGGTGCGATAATGAGAAGAGCATCACAAATTGGAAAGCGTATTTAGCAAATCTCTGCAAAGCGTATTTAGACCAAACTTGGTACATGTCATCACAAGCATGACCTGAGGCTACATGCTGTGTTTCAACACAGCACCACCTACTGGTCTGGAGATAGCAAAAATGGCTATTTTTGTTTATAATTTTTATAAAAAGTTATAAGTCATGAGTTGAATGATATCCAATTTTACCATATCGGCCATTTTGCATTTTGTAGCAAAATGCTGTATATTTTGAACACATTAGTGTATCATTACAAAACTCGGTATGGGTCATCAGCACGATGCCCTGAAGGAGCCTGAAAAGTTTTGAGACAGCGCCACCTAGTGGTGAAATCAAATATTCATATGCTCATAACCTTTTATGTGGTTCATGGGAGTCATCTCCTTGAATCCTTGCCGAGTCCAACGATACCTAATATACTAGGTTTTGCCTTATGGTTTGTGCAATGTTGCGATTTTAGCGTTAAAACAACATTCGCGAATATCTTCAAAACCATTTGTCCGATTGAGACAAAACCACCATAGGAAATTTAAAAACGTAGGTTGTTGGCTATACATTAATGCCCAAATGTCAAAATTTTGATAGTAATTGGCAAAAAAAAAAAATCAAAAGTCATGCATGGGTCATTTTTATGCACTCATACATATACAGGTCTATAACTCCTAAACTAAATGAGATTTTCACCAAATTTGACACTTATTTATGGGCACATTCTGAGGACACTTGAAAAAAAGTGGTGGGATTGCACCTGTTGGTGGCGCTATAACTGAACAAAATATGAAATTGCCACTAACTACAATAAAGTATGTGAAATAATGCTATATTTTACTTCTGATTTTACTTCTTGCTTGCTTCTTTGTGCTTGGCCCCTTTATGGCTTATATAAAATTATACATATAATAATAATTATAATAATAATATATTATATTATATCATATATTATTATATAATATACATAAAATTCATGTTAATTAGTCTTATAACTCCATAGCATTTTTATAATGTTAAATTCATTGATAAATTCTTAAACTAAAGTCAAAAAAATAATAAAATTCATAGGACCTTTAAATATTCTTGTGGACATTAGGGAGCCTTGGAGTCAAAGGTTGAGAACCACTGAATTAAAGGAACACAAGAAGTGTAGAGAATGTATAGATGGATAGTTAATAGTGTTTGTGTTTTGAGCTACAGATGTGGTTTTTCCAAATTCACAGGGGACGCTCTAGCAAGCCCATTTTCGTGCAGATCGCCAAGCAGGTGGTGAACCTGAACCCTACTGAGCTACGTCTGCCCTCCAGAGCATGGAAGGTGAAGTTGGTTGGAGAGGGGGCGGATGATGCCGGGGGCGTGTTTGACGACACCATCACTGAGATGTGCCAGGTAACTCCAACTCTTTTTATCCTCAGGGGGTCACTTTTCATTCATGCATTCAAAACTGAATTCTCTTTTCCCAGGAGTTGCAGTCTGGTGTGGTTGACCTCCTTATTCACACTCCTAACAGCACTGCCGATGTTGGTAGTAACACAGACCGGTACGTTGTAGACACTGAGATGTGTAAGCAGAATGTAATTGAGCGCTGCAGTGATAACGTTTTTTTGTAGGCCAGCCACCCGAAAGTTAGAATCACCCTGGTTCCCTTGACATAGGATTTTTCCATTGGCTTTTAGATTAATGTAGAAAATAAGCTCTGTGACCAAAAAGTAGTTTATGATTCTTACATGTTTTGTTCATCATGATAATCTTCTCAAATGAACACAACTAGCCTGCAGTTGATCGCAGTAAAAAGTTAAACAGAGTGTCTATTTACACGCCTGTCTCATTGGCAAAGGCTGTTTACAATAACTCTTCCCACCGATGTCTGGTTGGGCCACACAACATTAAAAAAGATGCGTGCCATTCAATGTCTGCAGTGGCGTAGGCTGTAGGGATTGTGGCTTGTAGAAGTAGCTTTTGATGCGATCGACCCGAGTTCGAATCAGCCATTTGCCAAGCTCGCTCATTCTATGTCGTAGAATAAAAATATCTTGAGCTTGTGTTCACCACAGACCTTATTTTAGGCATTTAACCAAAAACCCATTCAAAAAACCCAGGACGTTGGAACCGGAAGTGCTAAAATGCTAACTTGTTTCTCGGTTTTGGCCTAAAAAAAATGTCATCCCTGCAGCACTCTATTGGCTCTAAAAAAAAAAAAAAAATGCTAACCTGACTGCTAACCTCCATTGTCTGGACAGGTTCCTGCTGAACCCAGCAGCAGTCTTGGATGATCACATGGTGCAGTTTCGCTTCTTGGGGATCCTAATGGCGGTGGCCATTCGAACTAAAAAGCCCTTGGATCTGCACCTGGCGCCATGGGTGTGGAAACAAATGTGCTGCATTCCTCTGGGAGCCGCCGACCTAGAGGAGGTGGACCTGCTCACGTATCGCTCCCTTCAGGGCATCTTACACCTGGACAACAGTGTGATCAATGAAGAGAACTTCACAGTGGTAAGCCATACAGCCCTGAGAGACTAGCAGAGATCACCCATTCAGACATCAAACACTTTCTCTCTCTCTCTGGTCTTTTTTCTGGATTTGTAGATGATCCCTCTGGACTCGTTTGTGGCTCACAGTGCTGATGGCACATTGGTTCCAGTGATTCCTGGTGGGCATAACCTCCCCCTGACATTCTCCAACAGGAACGATTATGTGGAGAGAGCCCTGCACTACAGACTACATGAGATGGACAGACAGGTATTTGCCTCTCCTGTAGACACTTTGGAATTACAGAATTGGATTGTATTTGCTGAATTTTTCAATTGAAGCCACAATTAACCCAAAAAATGGAAATTATTATTGTTTCAAATTCATTATTGTTTTTCAAATTCAATCCAATTTTTTTTTTACTTCCATGAGACACAATAGGAGGTTTTAGAAGAATTGTACTGCATGATTTGCACACAGCCAGCTTTAGACGCCCCCATGATGATAATTAAATAATTTTCATTAAAACATAATGTTGAAAAAGTGGCATGATTAAAAAATTTATTAAAATAATCAGATAATAGTATGTTGGGAATTCACTAGGGCTGAACCATTTGTGGAGGGAAAAAATAAGTGATTTTTTTTGGATACTTTTTCCCCCCCAAAATTTTTAAATGTGATTTTAAAGGTTTGTTGTGCTTGTTTGTAGGGCTGGACAATTTGGCCAAAAAAATAAAAAATAATAATAATTTAAAAAATCATATTGTGATCTTTGAATCAGTATGACTGATTAAAAAAAAAAATTATAATACTAATGTACTGATTGTATTATTATTTGCTATTATTAAATATAAATATTAGATAATAAATATATTACTGATGTAATACTATTTCACTGTAAGATAAATTTAGTATTTAATAAAAAATAATAATTTAATTTACAGTACAACTGTAAAATTACAATACTAATATTTTGTTATTATTCAAACATTGAACCGTCAAGATTTTATTTTGGTGTAAAACTGCAGGGTGCCATTATGCATTTATAAACACTTCTCGTTACAAATGTTATGAAATAATATAATGACATTTTATTTAGTCAAAATACACAATAGCTTTACAATGACTGTCGATGGAGAAACATTATTAGTCCTTTAATAATGGTGTAGTATTTTTATTGTACAAAAGTGTGCATACATCTGTGAATCATCAGTATTTTGTCTACATTTGTCTACAATGTCTACATTTCTGATTGCACTTTTCTGCTAAAAAGGAATTTTTCAGCATCTCCAAACTAACAGACATGAACTAAAAGCCACAAAAACTCAAAGATTGACTCTCTCTATGTGTAGAGTTAACAACTAACTCAACATCAAGCAGTGTTAGTGGCTCTGCAGTATGTAATAATGCCAATAAACTGATCTTGCCTGCTAACAGAACATAAGCAATGGTAATGCGGCAGTCTGTGTTTATAGGTGGCAGCAGTGAGGGAGGGCATGTCCTCCATCATCCCTGTCCCGTTGCTATCCCTGCTCACGGCTCGTCAGCTGGAACAGCTGGTGTGTGGCCTGCCCGAAGTCTCTGTGGAGATGCTGAAGAAGGTGGTACGATACCGTGACGTTACTGACAGCCACCAACTCATAGGTTGGCTGTGGCAGAGCCTCGAGGAATTCACCAATGAGGAGAGAGTCCTGTTCCTGCGCTTTGTGTCCGGACGCTCCAGACTGCCTTCCAACCCGGCTGACATCACACAAAAGTTTCAGATCATCAAAGTTGATCGGGTAAGGCCACTGTTAGGTATAGAATATTTTCTTTTATTAAATATTATAATTAAATATTATTTTAAATATTTTGTTAAAATATATACAGTTTAAGTTCAGTAAGATTGTTTGAAATAAGTGTCTTATGCATGCATTTATTGATTTTGATCTATTTTAATATCATTTAAAATGATTAATTAATTGATTCCTGTGATAGTAAAGATGAATTTTTAAGCATCATGACTCCAGTCTTCAGTGATACATGATCCTTCAGTAATCACAGCGTGCTGATATATACAGCTATATCGCATGACTACGAGTGTGATATTGCGTTTATACAGCAGTTCGACGGCATGAGTGTGTAAATAAATAAGAAAGAACAACGGAGTGTCTTTAAAACCCTCTTTTGTGCAGAACTACTTCCTTCCGCCACGGATTCAAATCTTAAGTTGACAGTTTGACCAAGCCTCGGTTACTGATTCTAAAATGTCACTTTAGAACTAGTAATGAAGGAATGTTGAGTCCCTCCATTGAAACTTGTTGTATTTTGTACAGTATGAGAGAGAGAGAGAGAGAGAGAGAGAGAGAGAGAGAGAGAGAGAGATCGCCTGAGCAAGAATTACCTGTGTCTGATATAACATTCATTCTTCAGGTCAATGTCCATAATATTATATTCATTATAAAAATCAGTTTGAATGTCCGCTGAGGAAAGCGATCTTTCTATTTGTCCTTTTTATAGTTAAGGGAATTTTCCATAACAGCGCTAAAACAACGTCCTTTGTTTAAAAAAAAAAAAATCCCTTTCAATTTAAAAAGTCTCTTGTGACTGACTCATTTACTCATAAAGTTTTTTGCCATCTAATGGCGTATTAATGTAACTTTCACTCAATCCATATTATGCACTAATAGAGCCTTGCTTTCTCAATACCAAATACAACATATTATTTATATAAAATAATATGTATTGAACAGCAATATTTAAACTAACAACAATAGCCATTATAAATGACAATAGGAAATAAACACAATTATACAATTCAGTCACAGTGCTCTACAGGACGCAAGTTAAATATAGCCTTAATAATAAATTATCAAATTTAACATAGCCCAATTTGATTTGCTCAAGAACAAGTAATAGATTAATAAGACCAAAGATTGGCTGTTTTATGTACCCAAAATGAATTATATTTCATGTTTAACCACTATAAGAGACCACGGCGAATCCCCAAAGCACTGGCCGAGATGAAGCTGTTCTCGGCAGGCCTGGAGCTCGCCTATCCGAAAACGTCTAAACAAATTGTAAAATAGGCGCTATAAATAAATATAAGTCACATATTTCAGGTCTAAACAACTACATTCTCACCTTAAAACTACAGTTTGTGTTACAAGAGGTGTCGTATTTGTAAAAAAAATGACTGTGGATTTGCTCGGCCGCCATGACAGTCTCTTCAAGCGGAGTGATACAAACGGTGAAAAGGTAGGAGTGCTGTTATTAGTAGAATATTGCACTGCTCTCAGCCAATCAGATTTGAGAACCAGAAAGAACTGTTGTATAAATATATATAAGGAATTACATATTTTTACACAATTACACATCAATTTTTAATTGATTTATTTTTATTTATATTATTATTATTATTAATGTTTGTTTATATGAAAAGGTTGTCAGTAGATTTGGTAACTAAAAGAGAAGTTACTGAAAGGTTTAAAGTTAATAGCCACTGATAATATTGGCAGATATCACCAGATTAATCAGCTTGGCTGATTTAAAGGTGTCTGGAAGGCGTAGTCGGCATACTGTAGTAAGTACTTTCCATGCCTAATAGCAGTGTGTGCATTAAGATGGAGCCCAGGTATTTACTTTCTCTTTATGTTCTCTCAACAGCCTATGAACGGCCTTCCTACGGCCCAGACGTGCTTCTTTCAGCTCCGCCTTCCTCCCTACACAAGCCAGGCCATATTAGCCGAGCGCCTACGCTACTCCATTCACAACTGCCCCTCCATAGACATGGACAACTACATGCTGTCACGCAACACTGACCCAGCGGATGGCTCTGACACAGAATACTGAGGCGGTGCTTGCAAAAACAGACGCTGTCATGCTACAAAGCACAAAAAAACACAACAAAATAACAATATCATAAATGCCTCCGGCTGTACTTCTTCCTCATACATGCAATACAATTCTCAGTCATAAAGCCTCACGTACGTACTCTCTGCAGTACCCAGAATGCACTGCAAATGCCAGTTCTTCCACCAGGTCAAAGGGAGAATATTTAAGCAATTCATTTAGTTATTTATTCATTTTTGTATCATATTCGTGTCTCTGAATGTTGCAGGAAACTTCCTAAAAACTAATTTCTAAAAAATATTACACTAACACCATTACAAGCGCTGTGCCTGGAATGGTTGCGAGGTTTCTCTTGCCGCTAGCGACAAAAACTGGGGTCGGTTTGTGGGTGAGCACTTGGCAGCTAGCTTCCTGTCCCAGTTTATGCCAAAGGCTTTTAAACTACTGTACTGTACTATACATGATACCTTCTGACTCAGTGGGGGGGAAAAAGTACTGTTAGTCTGGGAAACGAGCCTCAGAGCAATTGTCGTTTGGGGCGCCGGGGTGTTTGTGTGGAGCTAGCTTGTATCTTAAATGAATGTATACTTGCAAATGCCATGCACGTGTGCACTCAACCCTACTTTTATTTGCCAAATACTGTACTGATGCTGTACATTAAATAGGGTTTAATGAATTTTAGCCTTTTTTTGCAACTGTGAAACAGCGTGTGGAGACATTTGGTGATTTCTGTGTTTGTCTGTGCATTGTCACAGAGCGAGAGTGCTGGTTTTGTTACGCTATGCTGATTGATCATCAGTGTTATGTGTTTTGGGGCTTATCAGCCTCAGTGCTGGATGTAAAACATGTTTTGATTGTTTTTACTCATGTGGTGAACATGCGTTTGACAGAGGAGATTCCCTCCTACTTCTGTATGTGGTGGTTTACAGTATTGCTAAATTATTATTATTTGTTTTTCCCCCGAAAATATTTATCTGAGTGAGCTTTTTGTGTTGGAAAAGAGAAGAATGAGAACTGTTGCGTTGTTTTGCACTTTAGACCTGTATGCATTGCGCTTTAGCATAAGAGGAAAATCTTATTCACTACAATATTTACAGATTTCAAACTCCTTTATCTAGAGATTCTCTTATCCTCAGCCACTACTGATATAAAGCTCTTGGCTGAATTGTTTTTATTGAAGTATCCAGAACTAACTTGAACGACGAAAGATTTCTTTAAGGCTGATTCATTAGGCTATGATATGGTGGCATTTTACGATGCTTAAATTTCAGATTAAGCCATAAAACAAGAATGATTCAAAAAGTCTCCTTAAACTGTATGATATCTTCTGACAATGGCCTCAGATGGAAGATGCACTGTACTGTAAATTAAATTTTGTGTACAGACTTTTGTGTCAGCTTGGTAAATCATTTTAATTTGGTTGTGAATGTTTTCTTTCTGATTATGCACAGGCTAGTTTTTGTTTATGTCTGCCATGATTTTCTGTTCATATTCCACCTGTTCTATTGCAATCATTGTCTCTCATTTCCAAAGACAAGACAAGGTGGAAAACAAAAACCCTGTGTTTCCTCTCTAAATCAGTCTAGTAATCCAAAGGATTGGAAGTTGCATATATATATATATATATATATATATATATATATATATAATATATAAAAATATACACACAATATATATACAGGGCCTAAAACTAACTTGTATTCACACCTGCCAATGGCCAGTGACTTGAGAAAATTTACTGGCCAAAACTATATGTATTATTTTATACTACTATTTTAGATAGTAGTGAAAGTTAGAGTTAGTTACTTGTAATTATGCATAATTTACTATTATTACTATAGTAAGTACTTGTAGTAACATGTAACTATGTCACCTTTAAATTCATGTTACCAAAAAACCTTCAAAGTGTAAAACAGAATATCATAACTTTCTTCACTCATAGGTTTTGGTTTCTTTAAAGAATCTGTGACAATTAAGCTCAATTTTTTCTTCCATTGTTAAACAAAATATAATTAAGTAATGCATATGAGATTTTTACAGATTCCATCCTCCCATGGTTTTTTGGACAAATGGGGTTGTAAAAATGCCCCCTGCCACTGACTCTACTCTATATTCAATTAACAGCAGGGTCTATCAGATGACCGAATGGAATCAAGCTGAGCTCAGTCTTATCATGCTGCTATAATTCGGTTGAGTGCAAGCTTATTTTTAGTTTCTTTACTCAGTTACAATACTGTTTTCAGACAAACAAATCATTTATCTCCATCTTTCTTCATATGCATCCCATAACAAAACCTAATCAGATTACTCTTAGTATTGAAGTGGTGCAATCAAGCTAAATGTGGTGGAAAACGCGGGCACAAGGGGCCAAACCATTCTAAAGTTGCAGACCACCGTTAGCATAAAGAGGGGCATTTCGTTCTCCGGAGATGCTATCGTTTTGATAAATTGAGCATGCCACCCATCCTCTGAGACAAGAGGAAAGCGATTGTGATAATGAGCATCCTTGACTTGCTCCAATGAATTATGGAAGGAAGCGAAACCCACCACTGATGACTGAGAGGATCAAAGAGAGCGAGAAAGAGGAGGGAGAGACACTGATCTCCACTGCTTTGATGTGTTAGAGTGCTTGTGTTCATGCAGGTCTAAAGAGACGATTGGAGAACCATCCTGAAGAGCCTCAATCATCATCATCATCTCGGTCTTCTGCTGATGACATGGACTTGAGATCTTAACTTGCTTTTATGTGAAGCTCTTCAGTGTTCAGATCAACAAATTTGGAGGTAGCCAGACTTTTGACTAATAACGTACAATCTAGTCTATACAATGCTAGTTCACACTGTTCCAGCAATCAACAGCCTAACCACCACTGAAATTTAGTGTTTGTTGGGGTAAACTAGCCTTTATTATCGCCAAGAACCACCCACTTAACGAACGTGTACAACCAAATGGTTTGTTTTTTTGTGACGCTCTGGGCAATGTTCTACTGGGAATCCCTGGGTCCGGCCATTCATGTGGATGTAAATTTCACGTGTACCACCTACCTAAACATTGTTGCAGACCAGGTACACCTCTTCATGACAGTGGTGTTCCCTGGTGGAAGTGGCCTCTTTCAGCAGGATAATGCACCCTGCCAAACTGCACACAATGTTCAGGAATGGTTTGAGGAACATGTTGAAAAGTTCTAGGTGTTGCCCTGGCCTCCAAATTCCCCAGATCTCAATCCAACTGAACATCTGTGGGATGTGCTGGACCAACATGTTTGATCCACAGCTGCTCCACCTCACAACCTACAGGACTTGAAAGGGTTAGTTCAGCCAAAAATTAAAATTCTGTTAATAATTACTCACTCTCATGTCGTTCCAAACCCGTAAGACTTTCGTTCATCTTCAGAACACAAATGAAGATCTTTTTGATAAAATCTGACATCGTTCTGTCCCTCCATTGATAGCCTTCACAACTGGAACTTTGATGCTTCAAAAAGTTCATAAAGAGATCATAAAACTTATCCATATGAATTGAGCTGGTTAGTCCAGATTTTCTGAAGAGTCACGATTGCTTTATATGATGAACACATGTAAACATTCATCAACTCGCACATCAGTTGTGGTAAACGGAAGCTCAAGCATGTTTGCTTGGCGCATGCGAGAACTGTGTCATTCAGGTTTGGTTGAGCTTCTGTTTATGTTCGCTGATCAATGTTTATATGTAAGTAAAAGCATACATTAAATCTGTTCATCATATAAAGTGATTAAGTCTCTTCAGAAAAGTTGGACTAAACCACTTCATATGGATTTAGTTTTACGATCTCTTTATTAACTTTTTGAAGCGTCAAAGTTACAGTTGTGAAACAACTTAAGGGACAGTCAGATTTCATCACGATGAATGGTTTGAAACAACATGAGGGTGAGTAATTAATGACAGAATTTTCATTTTTGGGTGAACTAACCCTTGAAGGATCTGCTGTTAATGTCTTGGTGCCAGAGACCACAGGACACCTTCAGGGGTCTTGTAGAGTCCATGCCTCAGCAGGTTGGCTGTTTTGGCAGCACATGGAGAACCAACAGCATAATAGGCAGATGGTCATAATTCCAACATTTTTACAATAAAATGTCAGCGCAAAACTGAATGCCAATATGCTAGGGTTTTGTGGGTGCTTGTTAAAGAGGGATTTTGGACAGTTTAGTTATAACTTTGGATTGATTCATGTTTTAATTGGTCTATTGTGTACTAACCTTAATAAGTAAAGCTTTAAAGGTGTGCTGACTCAAGTCATTTTCAAAATCTGTGCAGAGTTTAATTCAGTAATCAGGCATTGCAACTGCCAATGGGGGAAAGTAACTGTACATTAACATACTTCAATTATTTTGCAATTTAAAAAATTCTTTATTTTTATCTTTAAGGATAATTGCAATTTACTTTAGTGTGTGTGTGTGTGTGTGTGTGTCTGTATATGTATGTGTATAATACAGGTGCTGGTCATATAATTAGAATATCACCAAAAAGTTGATTTATTTCACTAATTCCATTCAAAAAGTGAAACTAGTATATTATATTCATTCATTACACACAGACTGATATATTTCATGTTTATTTCTTTTAATTTTGATGATTATAACTGACAACTAAGGAAAATCCCAAATTCAGTATCTCAGAAAATTAGAATATTACTTAAGACCAATACAAAGAAAGGATTTTTAGAAATCTTGGCCAACTGAAAAGTATGAACATGAAAAGTATGAGCATGTACAGCACTCGATACTTAGTTGGGGCTCCTTTTGCCTGAATTACTGCAGCAATGCGGCGTGGCATGGAGTCGATCAGTCTGTGGCACTGCTCAGGTGTTATAAGAGCCCAGGTTGCTCTGATAGTGGCCCTCTTCTGCATTGTTGGGTCTGGCATATCGCATCTTCCTCTTCACAATACCCCATAGATTTTCTATGGGGTTAAGGTCAGGCGAGTTTGCTGGCCAATTAAGAACAGGGATACCATGGTCCTTAAACCAGGTACTGGTAGCTTTGGCACTGTGTGCAGGTGCCAAGTCCTGTTGGAAAATGAAATCTGTATCTCCATAAAGATGGTCAGCAGCAGGAGGCTTGAAGTGCTCTAAAACTTCGTGGTATACGGCTGCGTTGACCTTGGACCTCAGAAAACACAGTGGACCAACACCAGCAGATGACATGGCACCCCAAACCATCACTGACTGTGGAAACTTTACACTGGACCTCAAGTAACGTGGATTGTGTGCCTCTCCTCTCTTCCTCTAGATTCTGGGACCCTGATTTCCAAAGGAAATGCAAAATTTACTTTCATCAGAGAACATAAATTTGGACCACTCAGCAGCAGTCCAGTCCTTTTTGTCTTTAGCCCAGGCGAGACGCTTCTGACGCTGTCTGTTGTTCAAGAGTGGCTTGACACAAGGAATGCGACAGCTGAAACCCATGTCTTGCATACGTCTGTGCGTAGTGGTTCTTGAAGCACTGACTCCAGCTGCAGTCCACTCTTTGTGAATCTCCCCCACATTTTTGAATGGGTTTTGTTTCACAATCCTCTCCAGGGTGCGGTTATCCCTATTGCTTGTACACTTTTTTCTACACTTTTCCTTCCCTTCGCTTCTCTATTAATGTGCTTGGACACAGAGCTCTGGGAACAGCCAGCCTCTTTTGCAATGACCTTTTGTGTCTTGCCCTCCTTGTGCAAGGTGTCAGTGGTCGTCTTTTGGCCAACTGTCAAGTCAGCAGTCTTCCCCATGATTGTGTAGCCTACAGAACTAGACTGAGAGACCATTTAAAGGCCTTTGCAGGTGTTTTGAGTTAATTAGCTGAATAGAGTGTGGCACCAGGTGTCTTCAATATTGAACCTTTTCACAATATTCTAATTTTCTGAGATACTGAATTGGGGATTTTCCTTAGTTGTCAGTTATAATCATCAAAATTTAAAGAAGAAATCAACATTTGAAATATATCAGTCTGTGTGTAATGAATGAATATAATATATAAGTTTCACTTTTTGAATGGAATTAGTGAAATAAATCAACTTTTTGATGATATTCTAATTATATGACCAGCACAATTATATTTATGCACAAGACATTCCTGGAACTGTGTCATCTAAACCTGACACTACTGACACATAAACTAACAATTGCGCGTTATAAACTCACAATTCTGACTTCTTTTTTCATTATTGTGAGATATAAACTCGCAATTGAAAGCTCAATTGAAAGTCCAATTGCAACCTTATATCACGCAATTCTGACGTAATAAAACCCAACTGCGAGTTTATATCACAATTCAAAACTTGCAACTGTTTATATTTTGCAAAACTCGCAATTATGAGATAAAAAGTCGCAATTATTTTATTCAGTGGCGGAAACAAGCTTACATAGTCATTGGTTAATTGATGACCCTGCACAACTGCACACTAATTGTACTGCTATCACTGTCACTTAATGTATGCCCAGTTTGCTGAATCAGCATCCATGAAGCCCATTCCTCAGGAATGTTTGTGTGCAGAGGGAAAGCGTGTTGGCTGACCTTATTAGGCATCTGTTTTATGCATGTGAGAGATTGCCGCCGCAGTCAGCAGCCTTGCAGCTGGTCCAGGGATGGTGGAGTCGTCAGCTCAGGGCTGTTTTTATAGGGTCATTCATCTATCACGGGCAGAGCGCACAAATTTAGAAAGGGCATTGGAGAATGTCAAACCAAAATATTACTGCTGAGCAAGAACTGCACGAAAAGGAAGACAAGACAAGACAAGAGAAAGAAAGAAAAAGAAGTTTCATTAGGGTGTCTGAATCAAATCTGTGATCCAACCCACTCGGCAGTCAGCCCCACGTTTGACCGAAAGAGGCCACGTAGCGTAAAACAGCGTATAACGCTGAGGTATATGAAACTTTGAAATCACATGGGGAAACAGAACTGGTTGAGTTCCCATTTATATAGATGAGAGAAATGAATTCACTCCAGCATATCAGAGTCATTTATAAACCATACAAACTACAGGTTCCGAGTTCTGCATAAACTGAATGCAAATACAGTATAGCATAGGGGATAGTGGAGCGAGATGTGTTGCACCATTAATATTTGTCATGTGACCATATACTGTATTTAGGAGCTCATCAAAGCTGTCCCTGATTTAGAGATGCAAATGCGATCAATTATCTATCTAGCTTTTGTCACTCATTTATTGTTCTATCTGTCATTCATTCTGTCATCCATCCATCATTTCACTCTATTGTTTATCATCCTATCTGTTGTTCATTCTGTTCATCCATCCATCATCTGTCGTTCATTCCATCTATCTTTTGTCACTCTATCATTTATTGTTCTCTGTCGTTTATTCTGTCATCCATCCATCCATCTTTTTCACTCTATTGTTCATTCTATCTATTCACTCTATCGTTTATCATTCTGTTGTTCATTCTGTCCATCCATCCATCATCTGTCATTCATTCTATGTCGTTCATTCCATTTATCTATTGTTCATTCTGTCATTCATTCTATTTGTCACTCTATCATTTATCGTTCTATCTGTCGTTCATTCTGTCATCCATCCATCCATCATTTTTCACATCATTTTTATTGTTTATCATTCTATGTTGTTCATTCTGTCCATCCATCCATCATCTGTCGTCCATTCCATCAATCTATCTATCTATCTATCTATCTATCTATCATTTTTCACTCTCGTTTATCATTCTGTCATTCATTCCATCTATCATTTTTCACTATCATTTATCATTCTATCTGTCGTTCATTCTATCATCTATCTGTCGTTCATTCTATCTGTTGTTCATTCTATCTATCTACTGTATCTATCTATATCATTTTTCACTCTATCGTTTATCATTCTATCTATCTATCGTTTTTCACTGTCGTTCATTCCATCCATTCATCCATTATCAGTACTCTTACATAAAAAGTTTAATATTCATGCACCATATAGCATTTAGATGAAACTACAAGGGACTGCAAAGAATGCTGCTACCATCATAGTTCTATCTGAAATGTAATTAAATTACATTTATGGTAATCATACAGTACCATTGTATTCCCATCTGATACCATGGTACTGCCACTGTACTCTTTATAAAGGTGGCATTGAATCTTGGAAGGAAAAATATGTTGCAGCTAAATAAGTACATTTCCAGAAGTACAGTACTACAGAAGAGCTCTTGGTCAAGGTTACAGTGCTTTATGCATTGCTGCACATACTGTTTGGTTCCCTATAAACTACTCCAAACTAGTTTTAAGTTATTTGCGTTGTATTTTATTTGCACAGATGAAGGGGATTATGTGGTTGGTTGTTTGTAACAAGTGACTTTGTCGTTTGTTCTGTGCATCCTTAAGTTGTGATTAAAAAACAGGCCACAACTGGATGACGAGCGGTCACTATGTGAACTGTGATGTCTTTGTGACATCATCATTCCCATTGTTTCCAAGGCAACACAGCCAGCTGTGACGCAGGTGATTTGATACTCTCTGCAGTCACATAAGCTAATGTTTACTTGCTGCAGATGATGCTGTGAAATGTTGAATGCATCATCATCTCTGCCACACGCAGTGACAAACATGCTCACCACTGCAGTATGTACAAGAGCACTCAGATAACATGCATTTGCATAATAAACATACACATGTATCAGTGTTATAATGGAAAGTCTTGTGCATGCAGGAGAAATGAAGTCTGCCATCTGCTCGGCTACATGCACTGTAAGAAGCTGCATTCAGCTTTTATAGTGGATGCATCATAACTGACCCGTGCACTGGGAGTCAACTGCATGTGTGTGTGCATGTCACTCTTATTCTGTGGGAATGTGATGATGGCTGCTGTTGGTATTGTGCACCAGTGGATCATGTGCTTGTCTGAGCACACCAGAAATTGTTACATAAATTAACTAATAATGTATCAGATAATCTGGTAGTGGCTCTCAACTGGTCTGATCTGAGGTTTGTAAATGGCAAGCAAAAATACAAAGCTAAATGCAAATAATGCAATGCCATTTAATTGTTCATAGTTAGGATAGCTAAATAAATAATTTAAATTGCTTCAAAAAGTTAAGAAAAAAACATTTGCATATATTTTGTTATACGAACTGTATTTTTGGTGCTAATTTATTTTTCACTTAGTAGAAGCTACTCAAGTTAAGCATATTCCAGCATTGAAAAATTAAAAACCATGAGCACAGTGATGCAAGATATTGAAAATATGAGCCAGACCATTTGCAAGGAGGATAAACATGGTTTGCGTCAAACACTGTATTTTAAGAGGTGAATTATTGGCTGCAGAGAGCATGAAAATATCAAGCCAGAATAAGCCAGAATAATTATATCGTCTTATGAGTTGGGTTTGCTAATGCTAACGGTGATGCACGCGCCTTGTGCTTCTCCGCGTCATAGAGGGCATGCACGTGACGTCACCGTCGACCGTTATGACTGCGGTTACGCTCACTGAGTGGCAGCATTGGTTTTTAGCGTGAATGCCGCGAAAAACACACAAAACACATCCAAAACGGTAAAAGAGCTTTGCGATTGACTGTATAAATAACTTTGACACAAAATCTGAGGTATATTTTTACAGACTGCTGAGAGCTACAGAAAAAAAGAAGCAAATAGGTCGCTGCAATTCACAGAAACAGCTGGACTCCAGGCAAAGAAACATGTTTTGCAGTTATCATTTTGTGTCAAAATGTTGGATTTTGGGGTAAAATCATACCCTATATGTTGTATTGTATATACTGTGTTGACAACTCATCAATTAAACATTTACCATCTTATATTCTGCATAATTGGGTGCTCTTAAATAAACACTGACAAAAACTGTACAAGTTTTAGGGCTGGACGATATGACGATATAACATCGATATAAATGATCACTCCGATTTTGACCTACCTATTGTAGTTATATAAAATGTTTACAGGCAGATTTACTTTATGTATTTCCCCGGCGTCGAAATCAGGCACATATAAATGTCAGGAAACACGATTCCTGGCTGCATGCCAATATCCATGGATTAGGTTTCTTTGACATGAGACATTTTGTCATAAGGAACACTTTCGAGCCCAACCTTTAAGGTAATCGTTTGTTTTACTCGCGTTTTCGCAGTTAAATCCAGTCATCCAGCAGGTTCTTTTGGCACTCAGTCCAGCTGAGGGAGCGCGTTCCGGCGGGAAAGTGACGTCTATGCATACCCTCTATTTACGTTCTGAGATAACACTGACATCTAGCGACTAGCGGTTGGGATTAAACCGAACACAAAGCCACGAATCTAGTAAGTAAGTAAATAAATAAATATCGATACAGTGTTTTTGAGAACCGATACAGTATCGCCAAACATAATATCGCGATATTGACGTGTATGGATATTATCTTAATGGAAATCTTGCGTGACTTATTTGAAAAAGTAACTCAGATATTTTGTTGTTAATTTAAAAGTAATGCGTAACCTTACTTGAAAAAGTAATCAGATTACATAACTCGGATTACTTGTAATATGTTACCCCCTAACACTGTTGAAAACCACTGATTTCAGACTCGCAAATTTATTAATATACAAGTTATTAAAAGTGGTTTTCTTGCCTAATTTGATCCTGATTGCTTCCATGCCAATTTGAGAACCATAGTGTTCACGTGACCCATTTGGGCCATACTACATATGTTTTTATTTTTCTGTTTTTGAAATTTTCCTTGTCTCTCAAAAAAGTTTTTATTTTTATATATAAAATACGGCGTGTCCACTATGTGCCAGTATGTGTGTGTGTCTGAGATATGACCAGATTTATGACTCCTGTCAACTCTCCTGCTGAGAACTGTTAAGATATTCCTATAGAATGCATAATGAACTCCTTATTTTATTTATAGAGCCGAGGCGGCAAGAATGCACAGAGGGCCAGAAGTAGAAAATGTGTGTGTATGTATTAATTTGGACGTTAATGATTTATTTGTATAGAATATATCCGCATCATATTTCATTCTGCTTATCAGAATATCACCCACTACAATGCTATATGTGGATCTGTGCAATAGATTAACCTATAGTTAACTTGCCGAATATGCAACATAGGCCTATATACTGTAAGCGTATGTTTATTTTTGTGCATGACCCTGATATGTCACATAGCAATGAAGCTGCTGTTCTTGACAATAAAAAAACTATCCAAACATTCATCGCACATAATGTTTAGCTTATACTAAATATTATGTGTGTGATTACTGTTTGTCACCTCTTATATATATTGCCACTATTGGTGTTTCTTCATTCCTGGTTTGAACATCTTACAGCATGAATAATGAAAGTGTGTAACAGCTCACAGTTTGAGCAATTATAACTGCTGTACCTCTCCTTTCCAGTAGGGGCCAGTGTGTTGATTGAGATTGCGCTGCAGTTGTGCGTGTTTCTTCCCAGCACAAGGTCACAGACTGTTCGCACGGCCCGTCCCTCACTCTCTCCGCGCTGTCATTGGCTAGGCAGGTTCTGGTTCACCTAATCCCCACTGGATCTGCTATACCCAGAGAATGAAAAGAGATGGATTAGACAACATGAAGCAGGTGATGTTACAAAGCTTTTTGAGCAGGAAAAAAGAGGAATACGAGAAATCTCCCACAGTATATTATTCAGCTCCACCCACTCCTCGCTGTCCCCTGGGATAATTACTGTAGTGATTGACAGGTGGACTCATAGACATAATAATGGGTGGACTGACCTCTCCCGGCTCTCTGTCTCCATTTGTCATTCTTTCTGATGTTGACAAATGACTCTTCCATCTCCTGTTACCTCATGGCAGCTGTCAGGATCCCCGTGTGGGCTTTTACCTCATTTGCTCCGCATTGAGTTTACATGTAGCCACACCTGCTTACTTGGGTTTCGTAGCAAAGTGATGGACAATAATCCTGGCGCACGTCTTGTCAGTAATGAAATTTGGATTGTGATGATTTCGTAAACAGGTACGGTAACACAAAAACAATACAAATAAATAATCAGCAACTAAAACGGACATGAACTGTCCCATAAATGTTGTTTCTTATGCTCAACTCGAGTTTGAAAAGCTTATTTTTCAGGCTGGACGAGCCAATGCGCATGTGCGCTCCTAAGGGAACCGGAGCATCTAATGGCAGCTGCAGTGACGCAATGACTTTATTAATCAGCGATTGGCTCTTTTACTTAGAAGGCGGGACGTATTCCGCCATATTGCGCGTTGTAAATGGCTGCAATATATATTAAAAAATATTAAATAATTAATCTTTTTTTTTTTTTTTTTTTTTTTTTAGAAATGATTTTGTTTATTATGTTTAAAACAATATCTTAAATATAGTAATGATTATTTACAGTAGTTATATTTTATACTGTAAATAACTATCGTTAACATTTTGTATTACTTAAAATATAATAATAATTATAAATTAAATATATTTTATATAAATTCACAAGGATGCTATATTAGAGTATATTATATCATATTCAATTCAATTATATTATGCATCTATGTGAATTTTTATTTCAATTTTAAATATTTTATTATTATATTTATTTTTAGTATTATATTTAAAACAATATCTAATAATAGTATTATTTATAATTATTTTAAAATATATGTATAAATATAATAAATATATTTTATATAAATTCACATGAATGCTGTTATTATAGTATATTATATGAAATTCTATTAATATACATCCATGTATATTTTTATATCAATTATTTTATTTTATACAAATAACAAAGTAGTGGTTGTAATCTTAATCATCAACCACCATATTAAAGAATGGAAAATAATAAACAAATATTCCATGAAAGTCCCTGTTGAACTTTCCGAGTGAATTTCCAGGCCAAATTGACTCTAGCATCTAGATTTGTTTAGTGGCTCTTTATCCAGTAGCTCCTTGTTTGTATTTTGTAAATTAAATTTGGATAGGATTTCAGTCCAAGTTTAATGTAAGCAGAAATGCTCAATCTAAACTAAACAGATTGTGTGTTCATAAACCAGTATTTGATTATCCCAACAACATTAGCTACAGGCCTGATCCCTTTTTTTAAGACTAATTAATTCCCAAAGCCGTAGCGTGCCTGAATTTTCCAGTGGAGCAAGTGGAGAAAGTTTCAGATCACTAAAAATATTTACTTAATATTTTTTATAATAAACAAATAAATATTGAATACAATGTTTTAATTGCTTTCTTATTTATTTATTTAATTCTTCATGGTCTGTGCCTATGCCACTTCCTGTGATGTCATTAGAATTCCTTAAGAGTTTCCTGTGCCGTTTTCTGCATGAGTCTGACCTCAGCAAACACCAGTGTCAGGCAGTGATCACACAGCTGTGTTTAAAGGTGCAGTCACAGACTTTATTTCCAGCGCTAGTTCACTTTGCATGTCTTTGACCCACAGCATTATTTTCTGTTTGAGTGTGGAAAAGAATGGGCTGAGGTACGAACCACTGAAATGAGTTAGGAAAGGTCACTGAATTACAATGATGTGTGCGTATGAGAGTGAACGTGTAGTTTGAGGCCGTGTCTGTTATCTGGGGTTGTTATTGGCATATATATAGGCATGCAGCTCACGCTTTGAGGCCACAAGTCTTGCTGTTTTAAAGGTGAACTTGATTTCTCTCCCACTGGGTCTAAATAAAAGAGGGGAACACACAGAGAGAGAGAGAGAGAGAGAGAGAAGAGGGAAAGAGATGAATCTCCCCCTCTCTCTCGGTCACCTTAAATCCTAGTAATTTGGTGAAACATTGCAAAGTTTTGTCTGTCAGTATCTAGTCTGGTACACATTGCATCTTAATCTATGGGCAAAAACCCTCTAAATCAAAGCAAAAGACTGTGGAAATGTAACATGGTCGCTTTGCTTTTATGTGCCATTTATCTAAAATCATTTGCCACAATAGCAGAAAATATATACACTTTAGAATTTGTTTGATCAGAAATAAATATTTTCTATAATTTATTTTGTGATGCTCAGAATTAAATTTTTATTTTATTTATTCTCTATTTAATTCACAGTAAAATATGTAGATATGCATGTATTCTAATATATCTAAAATGATTATATTGTAAGAATATATAATGTGTATATAATTAGAAATAATTATTAACTGTAATAATATATCATTTTTACATATTTACATTTTTAATTATATAATATTGTATACTCTTCAATGACTATAATATATATAAAATTCACAGTAAGATTTTTAAATATTCTAATGTATATATATATATATATATATATATATATATATATATAAATTATTAATAATCATTTAAATACATTAGAAAACATGAATAAATAAATTACTGTGAATTTTATACATACACAAACACACACACACACACACATATATATATATATATATATATATATATATAATAATAATAAGTATATATTAATTATTAATAATCATTTAGATACATTATACCTACATATTTTAAATACTTTCACTGTGAATTTTATTATGTATATACTATATATAGTGTATATATATAAAATATTTTTTATATATATTTCACAGTAACATATATATATATATATATATATAAATTATTAATAATCATTTAAATACATTAGAAAACATGAATAAATATTTTACTGTGAATTTTATACATACACACACACACACACACATATATATATTAATTATTAATAATCATTTAGATTTAGAATCATTTATTATAATACATGAATAAATATTTTACTGTGAAATTTGTGTGTGTGTATATATATATTGAATTCACAGTAAAAATTATTTAAACATTCATGTATCATCTAAATGATTATTAATAATTAATATTATAATTATATTTGATATGAATAATTAATATATAATTAAATTAGTAAAGATATATTATTATAAGTATGTTTAGATATATTCATATATGTAATATTTTTTATGTCGCACAGGATTATATGTATTTAATATATGTATTCAATTGTAAGAATTTACAGTAGAAATATTGTAAAATCCATTTTTTAAGTAGCTCTTTTTAAGATTTGATATACAATGTGACTAACTTTTTAATGACTTTGTTTCCAGACAGACTTATACAATCCCCATGTATCTCTAGTTGCATAATGCCAGCCAATGAGAACTGGTGATTTCAGTGTTGTGTGCAGTATGTGCATCGGATGGTCAGTGAATATACTGTCTGTGGTTGTTGCCATATGAGCTTAAAACTACCCTAAAGCAGCTCTGCGGTGGTTCTGGAGTTTGATTCTGTCCTAAAGTTTCATCTATCATCATATGGCACAATCATAGATGGAGTGTGAGTTGTGAGGATTTGTTGTCTAGAACTTTTTGGAGTGTGACGATGCTGTTGGTAAGAGGGTGACAGACTTCTGATCCCTGTGGGTCTGATCCAGCACCGCTGATGATCGCCACTCTGACCGACTGGAAATTGGACACATCAATCCTGCACAAACGCATGAGTGTTTCTGTCTTTGACTCTGGTCCATTTGATATACAGCTTCCTGAAGAGATCATTTGATCTCCAAATGAAAAATCCCATTCAAAATTGATTTTAGTAAGAACATTGCCTTGAGTTTATGACTGTAAACCCTTCTACAACATACGTCTGTGATTTCAACTTGAACTTTTTTATCAAGTTCCTGAAATATTAATTTTTATGTTTGATTGCTTTATATGGTGATAAACAATATACAAAATTATGTTTCTAATAGGTAAAATCATGGAAACGATGGTGAATTACCATAGGAAGTCAATTTATTAATGTTGGTTAAATACCTAATGGTCTCATTTTTATTTTTGTAGCTGACCAATATGAGTTTGAATATTCTTAGCTTTAATTTCCGCCAACTAATTACTGTTGAAAAGTCAATAATATGTTAGATGTAAGAATATATGATATTATTTAAATAATAATTAATATTTAATTATAATAATAACTATTATAAAACGGTTAGTTCCTGTGCTTGATTCTGATTGGTCAATAGCTGTGTTTTATTCACGATAAAACACGGCTATGAACGCTTCACCCAACGGTTCTGTGTATCACTACACAACACCCTTAGCAACCACTCTTAACAACGTAAACTGTATGTTCTCAATTGATATTGTTCATGGAAGACTACTGTATTATGTAGAAGAGTACTGTGAGAAAGAGATAGATTGAACGAGTTTATTACCTGCATTCAGATTTACCATTTTTCTTCAGGTCAGTCCTTTGTTCGTGATAAAACATCTGTTTAAATGTCCGATGTATTATCTTTTCCTTTTAACAGTTAAGGGGCTTTCCCGTGACTGACAGTGCTAGTCAAAGCATTTGTCAGTTGCGTCTTGTTCCGTGTTCACAACAATTCAGTCTTTTCAATGTAAAAGTCTTCGCTACTGGCTGACACACTCATAAAGACATTGCTTATTTAAATTAAACAATAATAATTACTATGAATTAATTCTATTTAAATAATAATTGAATGCATTAAATTGATCAAAACTGACGTTTATAATGTTTGATTTCTATTTTAAATAAATGCATGTTTGTTTGAACTTTCTATCATCAAATAATCCTGACAAAAAAAACATATCACGGTTTCCACAAAAATATTAAGCAGCACAACTGTTTTCAACAATGGAATAATAATTTAAAAAAATGTTTCTTGAGCAGTAAATCAACATACATGTATAATAATGAGACTGAAATTGAAATTGAAATTCTAAATTGTAATAATAATTCACAATATTACTGTTTTTACTGTTTTTTCAGGCTTGAGGCTTATTAAAAGTCTTACTGACCCCATACCTTTAAATGGTAGTTTGTTTAATCTCTAATAAGCACGACAATGCACCTTTTTTTTTTTTATTATTGTTTTTGAATTTAATCAAATGTTGTAATGAGAATATCTGAGCATTTGTTTTGGTCTGTCATGATCTCTCACCTCGATCTTTGACCTCAGAGTAACCCTTCTGTTTGGTCCAAAGTAACTCAAGATTCACCCACAACCCTCAGTTTTCCTCTTTATCAAAGGTTGTTAAAGTAAAAATTGCTGCTTGATCACAGTCAGCACTTTCCACAGTTCAGTCTTCTGTCATGTACCTGCAGACTGATTGGAAAGGCTTTGAATATTTCTCTCTCAGCATGATGAAATTACCAGGGATGGAGGATGCAGTGTTAATGTTCCCTTCCGTGCGATATTCTTTTTTGATGTGCGTTCTGCGTTTTGTCGAGGCAGGTCTCTGCTGCAGATACGCTTCATTCTAAATTGTTTTCCAGTGTCTGTTCTTAAATGTGGCGAGGCGGCCTCCTACAGCTGATGTTTCTTGCTTTAGTGTTTAAATGTGAGACTGCTCCCTAATTCCTTCCACTCTCAAGCTTTATTTGATGTCTGCTATAAGGGCTTTATTGATTTCTTTATTTTCCTTTCACACATTTTGCCTTTGTTGCACTTTGTGGTAGTGGTTTTTCCTCCACACATCCCCAGTCATCCCTTCTCTCTCTTGCTCTGTCAATCCTTCTGCCTATTTACAAGTATATTGGATGAACTCTGTAGTTTTTGTGCTTTATCAAATCCATCTGCTTGAAAAGTACTCTGAGTCAGCGACATACGAGACTGTAAGTGTGTTCTTGTTTATAAAGGTTTGTGTGGAGGTGTATAAGTTGTGTGTGTGTGAGAGAGAGAGGAAACAACAAATTGATGGAAAGAAAGAACAATTTGAACTTATTACAGCCCCAGTGTCTGAAACACAAACTATTTACTGCTCTGAATGCCCTGAAGCACATTATGTTCATTGTTTTCTTTCACACTCTCTCTAAAATCTCTCTCTCTCTCTCTCTCTCTCTAATTCCATGTTTTCTAATAATATTACCAAGGGGCAGCATGTATATTGAAAATAGCTGAGGGCCTAACACAGACCCTTGCAGCACTCCATAATTTACTGACGTTAACTTGGATAATTCCCCTTTTAAATAAACAAAATGATAATGGTCTGAAAGGTACAGTCTATACCCCTTTAATGCCTGTCCCTGAATACCAGTGTAATTTTGTAGTCTATCTAAGAGTATGTCATGATCTACAGTACTGAATGCAGCGAAGATCAAGCAAAACTAGCATTGAGATGCAGCCTTGGTCTCGAGCTTGAAGTAAGTCATTTGTAATTTTAATGTGTGCAGTTTCTGTGCTATGGTGGGGCCTGAATCTTGACTGAATCTTGACTAGGTATTTTTTATTTTATTTTATTTTTTTTGCAAGAAGGAGCACAATTGAGTGGACACAACTTTATATATATATATATACACACACATACACTTACACACACACACACACACACACACACACATATAATTAAAAATAATTGATAATATATAATGTATATGTGGGCTATATAAAAGTATATATCTAATATCATATGTATGTAATATTTAAAAAATATTTCTATTTTATTCATAATAATACTTTCATTTCTGTCTTTATGATTATGTTATAAAAACTAAACTTCTTAATGTGAAGTTGTTTGTGCCATTATATGAATCATGCTGCTCCAGTGAGTGTCTCTAATGTTCTCTGCGACAGGAAGTGCTCATAGAGCTGAAAATCTCTTTGGAACAGCACTTTGAAATCGAAAAGCAAAGGAACAAAATCACATCAAACAAAAGAGAGGATGTGAAGATAGAAAACATGGGGGAAAAATACCAAAATTACGTATATGTGCCTTTACGTACAGTATAAAGAAACATGTACCTACTCACAATGTACGGGGATTATTTATGTAAAGAAATGCCATTTTCATCATACTGTATAAGTACATTTCCACAAATAACCTCTGAATCAGACGCATAACCCAGATTTGATTAGGAAAAAAAAAAGCACTGCAAAACCCATAGAAACATGGGAATTCACACCTTCCTTTTGCTTTATTTTTACTCATACTCAGCTTTGTATTTACGCACCCTACAGAGTGATCATATGTTCCGTACCATGGGGTTTCAAGAAGGATTGAGAGAGTGAGAGACGAGAAAAAAAAAGTTTTTTTTTTTTTTTTTTTTTTCCCAGAAATGACATATTTTGTTTATAACAGTTTTTCTTTATATATAACTGATTAATTGTTTATAATAAGGTCAGAAACTTATAATAAAGGAATATTCTGGCTGCAAATTAAGCTCACTGTGGGGTAACGCAGTGCTGTTTTATCATATTAGACACAATTGTGTGTTGAAATTTGTTATAATGCTACTCTGTGCGTTCGCTCGGCGGCTACTATGAGACACTGCAGTAAGCTAGATTGATATTATTCATGGTAAAACACTTGCAGTAAATCAAGAAAGTGAGATTTAAAGAATAAGACTTACTGTGTTGAGCTATATAACATGATCAGCTTTCGATTGATGAATGTATCCAAACAGTTGCTCACCTGACTAATAAAACGCATAATATATTAAAGCGTCTTTAGTGTTTCCATGGTTTCTACAGAATAAAACCAGAAATTGAGGGTAAAGCAGGTATGATGTCATTGATAGGTGGCGCACGGACACAGTCCCTGTCCTGGTTAAAATAGCTTATTTCTCTGGATTTAAACAGTCTTGGAAACATTTGGGATAATGTAAGTACACAAGTCAACAAAATTTATAACGCTGACTAGTGGTTTTTGGATATTTTAATCCAAAAATCTTACATATTGTGCCTTTAAGCTAAATAATGGTCCGTCTGCTGCGGGGCCCCTTAAGCCCGGTGTGGTCCCACCTGTTGCATCGCCGGCTCTGTATAGACTTTGCCACATCAATGCATCAGTGTTTGTGCGTCAATATTGTGTGCTTTGGGTGCAAAATATAGGAAGATATAGACCTTATTTACCAGAGAAACAAGCGCGCCACCGTCGAATATTGTCTTTGAACTTCCGTTTTTGTGGTAGCTCTGTATATTTCTGTGGCACCACTGTTGAGGAATATTTAGCTGGTGAAGTGGATTTACCTGTTGTAGAGTTAATGAAAGTTATCATGAGCATTGTTATGTTTAAAGCAGATGTCTTAACAAATGTCAGTAGACCGGGAAGATTTTAAAACGAGCAGTTCATTCATAAATACGTAAGATCGCTGTGGAAATACAAACCGGAAGTCGAAAGACAACGAGCGCAGCGCTGAAAAGGGGCGGAGCTACATAAGGTCTATAGGTTATTCAATATTTGTCATTAGTGACGTCATTACGCGATGACATAAACAAACCGCTGAATCTTTTTTTGAACTGGTTCATTGAAAACTTCCAAGCACTATTATCGATTGAATGATTAGCTCTGTAGTACTGAAAAAGGCTCTTGAGGAGTTGATTCCCCTTGATGGAATCGATTCAAACCTTTGGAATCGACTCTCGATTTTGAAGGCCTCGGAATCAAGGAATCTATTATGCAATCAATTCCCAGTTCAATATAACCACAAGATTTGATCAAGCTTTTTTGTGTAAGGCAATATGACTATAAAATAATGATTTAAACAGCTTTATATTTCAAATAATACACAAGTGTTAACAAAAGTGTTAATGTAAGTGCTTGTATAAAATAAGCTTGGATTCTCCAAAGTGGCCACCAATTTTCTGTTTTTTTTTTAAGAAAACAAGGGATGAGCCGAAATTATTTTAAACTTTACTCAACAAATGCTTTTGATTGAGTTAAACTTGCACTGAACATACTGTAAAACATAACTTTGATTTTAATTTCTCAAATAAAATCCATGAAATTATCTTATGTTAACACACACACACATGCTTAAAGTATTCTTGTGGAATTTTAAAAAACACTCAAATTTAATCAAAGCTGAAGTAATAAAGTGAATCCTTTGATGTTAGGAGGTGGTTGGAGAGAGAGGTGAAGTTTCAAGCCGCTGGGCTTCCACTCTTTCCTCTCATTCTCCGTTCTCTCTCTCTTACTCTGATTATATAATGCTGACGTTTTTTGCCAAACCCCATGCTATCATTTTTTAATGTGTCTCTCTGAGGTTAATCCATAACACGGCCCCGCTGAAACTTCACACCACACTCTGACGTCTCTAAATTTACCACGGAAAGGCCAGACAGTCCAAAATGCATATTACATCTATATAAATGAGAGAGCGAGCTTCAGTGTGTGAAAAAGACATTTAGCGTTGATGTCTGTGAATACCTTTAGTCGTTTACTCCAGAGCATTGACTACCTTATTAAAATGACTTCATGTTGAGGCTGCAGTGTGCGTTTCACTACAACAAACTTATTTGAAAATGTAGCTTGATTTTTTCATAGTTTGAAGAAAATATGCAGGAACCTTGCTTGTGTAAAAAGTGCCTGTGGTATTCTAGTCTGTAGATATGACTAGGTTCGCTATGGGTGGAGTCCAAACACTTGTAGTAGTAAATATTTTCCATAATGTGAACAATACTGACATGCATTTGGTTGATGAGCTAAATGAAGTAAGACATCTAATAAAAATAATTTATTCATTTATAATTTTATTATTTATAATTTATTAGGTACACCTGTTCAACTTGTTAATGCAAATATCTAATAAGCCAATCACATGGCAGCAACTCAATGCATTTAGGCATGTAGTCACAGTCAAGTTCAAACTGGGCATCAGAATGGGGAAGAAAAGTGATTTAAAGTGACTTTGAACGTGGCATGGTTGTTGGTGCCATGAGTGTTTCAGAAACTGCTGATCTACTGGGATTTTCACACACAACCATTTCTAGGTTTCACGGAGAATGGTCCAAAAAAGAGAAAATATCCAGTGAGAGGCCGTTCTGTAAGAGAAAATGCCTTTTTGATGCCAGAGGTCATAAGAAAATGGACAGACTGATTCGAGCTGATAGAAAGTCAACAGTAACTCGTTACAACCAGGGTCTGCAGAAGAGCATCTCTGAACACACAACGCATTGAACCTTGAAGCAGACGGACTACAGCAGCAGAAGACACACAGGGTGCCCCTCCTGTCAGCTAAGAACAGGAAACTGAGGCTACAATTCTTACAATGATCTTCTGATGGCTACTTTCAGCAGGATAAGCCGCCATGTCACAAAGCTTAAATCATCTCGAACTGGTTTCTTGTACATTGTATTTTATACAATGAGTTGACTATACTCAAATGGCCTCCACAGTCACCAGATCTCAATCAAATAGAGCACCAATAGATCATGGATGTGCAGCAAATGTGTGATCCTATCATTTCAATATGGACCAAAATCTTTGAGGAATGTTTCCAGCACCTTGTTGAATCTATGCCATGAAGAATGAAGGCAGTTCTAAAGGCAAAAGGAGGTCAAATCCAGTACTAGCAAGGTGTACCTAATAAAGTGGCTGGTAAGTGTGTACATACATACAGTATATCTGTATGGCAATTTCACCATTTCGTACAAATTCTTACTTTCATCTCATGAATCTTTCCAATCTTGGCATCTTGAACTAATTCTTTAGATCTCGTCAACTCACACATTTACTTTTTTTGCTATCTCAAGAATTTTTAAGATTTTGCCATCTCATATGAATTCTTTCGATCTTGCATCTCGTACAATTTAATACAATATTGCCATCTTGTAGAAATTCTTACGATTTCACCATTTTATATGAATGCTTGCTTTCGCCATCTTATATAAAAAAAAAATTCAGATCACGCCACCTTGTACAAATTCTTTAGAATTCCATCTGATACAAATTCAAACTTTTTTCTATCTCATACGAATTAAGATTTCTGTTCTTTCTATCTTGCCGTCTCGTATGACTTCTTACAATATTGTCATCTTGTAGAAATTCTTAAGAATTCACCATTTCATATGAATGTTTACACTTTTGCCATTTCATTCAAATTTTTACGATTCCGCCATTTTGTACAAATTCTTAGACTTTCGTCATAATGAATTTTTCTGGCATCTTGGCATCTTGAACTAATTCTTTAGATCTCGTCAACTCACACAAATTCACTTTTTTTTTTGCTATAAGAATTTTGAAGATTTTGCTATCTCATATGAATTCTTTCAATCAAATTATTACAATATTAGCATCTTGTAGAAATTCTTACGATTTCACCATCTCTTACAAAGTTTTACAATTTCGTAATTTCGTACAAATTCTTACTCTTTTGCCATCTCTTCCACTCTTTCTGATCTCGCCGCCTTGTAGAAAAAAATCTTTAGATGTCGTCATCTCACACAAATTCTAACACTATTTTGCTATCTCATATGAAGTTTTATGATTTCACTCTCTCGTATAAATTATTTCGATCTCGCCAACTTTTACAAATCCTTAGGATATTGCCATCTTGTAGAAATTCTTACACTTTTGTCATCTTGTGTGAATGTTTTTCAGTCGCCATTTCATACAAATTCTTTAGATCTCACCATCTCAAACAAAGTCTTACAATCTTGATCTGATTTTGTATAATATTCACTGCAAAGAAGGCAGCCATTCATCATATGAAGTTATATTTACAACTAACAGAAGGCTAGAAACCACATTGTTTCTGTCTTTTGCATTCAAGTTTGGTTGCTTGGGGTCAAATAATTAAGTCGACTGAATTGGACTGCTTTAGTTACTCAGTAGCCTTTGGTATTATTGGTAGCCAGCTCACTATATTGGAAATCATTGAGTGGATTTTTTTTTTTTTTTTTATCTTATAAGAAGACAGCCTTTTGCCATAGGCATCTAAACACTGGGAGGGTGATTTACTTTAACACACAAAATCCCATTTGTTATCAGACTTAGATTTGTAACCAAGTCAGCAAAGCTGAGAGAATACCTTGCTGAGCAAGTCGAACAGCAGGGCTATAAATACAATAGAAAATGACTCATCCCATCCATCCCAAAGGAAAAACCCAAACTGGAACGCCCAAGTGACAAACTACCAGAGTCAGGGCCGGCGTGAATCTCAAATCTCGGCTTTCGCCCTCAGTCATCTTGTTTCCTCGCTTGCAGGTTATTATCAAGGCATTATTTTGTTTTTGTTCTGAAAAATGTTTGTCAGCTGCAATGTTTGGAAGTTTTTTTTCTGGAGAAGCCCTGTCTCACCCCACTTTCATATGCTGTCAACCAAGTGAAAATAATTAAACCATATTTATTTATTTTCATAGTTATATTTTAAAATTATTTATAGTAAGTTAATGTTTAACAATTATTAGTATTATCTTTGTTATTTCTTTCTTTATATTTTTATTTTCATTGTATATAGTAATAATTAGTTATTGTTTGTTTGTTTTTTACTTTAAGTTATTGCATGTAAGTCAGAAAATAAAGTAGGATAATATAAATTTACTTTTCAACACTGACATGAAGTCACATTAACTGGTGATCAGTTGTAAATTATTCACCCAAAGTCATCTATCATACCATAATTATTTATACAGAATATTTTGTTTTTATTTATTTTCATAATGTATTTAATGGCTGTACTTTAAGTCAAGTCAAGTCAAGTCACCTTTATTTATATAGCGCTTTTTACAATGCAGAATGTGTCAAAGCAGCTTTACAGTGATAACTGGTATATAATTTCTTAAAGAAAATGGTGTCAATGCAGGCAGATCAAAGCACTGTTGAATATCAAATGTCAAGTGTCCCCAACTAAGCAAGCCAAAGGCGAAAGCGGCAAGGAACCCAAACTCCAACAGGTGACATCAGGTGGCAAACAGATGGCAAATAGGTGTTAAAAAGGAGAAAAAAGTTGAAGATCGTATTCATCACAGCGGTACGGACAGTTTGTTGAGGAACTGTGCCACTGGCTGTCATGAATGATGGATGATCTAGTTGACTCAAATCTCTGCTGATACTTCAGGGCTGCGTTGTGGTCGTGTCAAGGCTCAGGTCCTAGATCTCACCTGGATACGGCCCGGATCTGGTTGACTACGGTAAACCTCGGGAAAAACAGAAAGACTAATATTAGCGTAGATGCCATTCTTCTTCTGATGTAACGAGTACATCTGGTGTTATAGGAAATGTTCCCGGTTCCGGCTGACCTAATTTATGCAGCCTAATAATCCTTTAACGGATTTGAAAATATAAATTGATAATGTGTTATGTGTATGCCAAGTTAAAGAGATGCGTTTTTAGTTTCGATCTAAACTGACAGAGTGTGTCTGCTTCCCGAACAATGCTAGGAAGATTGTTCCAGAGTTTAGGTGCCAAATAGGAGAAGGATCTACCGCCTGCGGTTGATTTTGATATTCTAGGTATTATTAGCTGGCCTGAATTCTGAGATCGCAATAGACATGAAGGACTATAATGCATTGAGAGCTTGCTCAGGTACTGAGGAGCTAAACCATTTAGTGCTTTGTAAGTAATTAGCAAGATTTTAAAATCTATACGATGTTTAACAGGAAGCCAATGCAGTGTTGACAGAACTGGGCTAATATGGTCATACTTCCTAGTTCTAGGAACTCTAGCTGCTGCATTTTGTACGAGCTGTAGTTTATTTATCAGGCGAGTGGAACAACCACCCAGTAGAGCGTTACAGTAATCTAGCCTTGAGGTCATGAACGCATGAACTAACTGTTCTGCATCTGTCATTGAGAGCATATGTCGTAGTTTAGATATATTTTTAAGATGGAAGAATGCGTTTTTACAGATGCTAGAAACATGGTCTTCAAATGAAAGATTCGTATCAAAGAGCACACCCAGGTTCCTAACTGACGACGAAGACTTAACAGAGCAGCCATCAAGTGTTAGACAGTATTCTAGGTTATTACGTGAAGAAGTTTTTGGTCCCAAAATTAGAATCTCTGTTTTTTCTGAATTTAGTAGTAGGAAATTACTGGTCATCCAATTTTTTATATCAGCTATGCATTCCGTTAATTTTGTGAATTGGTAAGTTTCGTTAGGGCGCGAAGAAATATAGAGCTGAGTATCATCAGCGTAACAGTGAAAACTAACGCCATGCTTCCTAATGATATCTCCCAAGGGTAGCATGTACAGAGTGAAAAACAACGGTCCTAGTACTGAGCCTTGCGGTACTCCATATTGAACTTGTGATTGATATGACATCTCTTCGTTTACTACTACAAACTGATAACGGTCAGACAAGTATGATTTGAACCATGACAATGCAATTCCACTAATGCCAACATAATTTTCGAGTCTATTCAAAAGAATATTGTGATCAGTAGTATCAAATACAGCACTAAGATCCAGTAACACTAATAGAGAGATATAACCACGATCTGATGATAAGAGCAAATCATTAGTAACTCTAATGAGAGCAGTCTCAGTACTATGGTACGGTCTAAATCCTGACTGGAAATCCTCACAGATACTATTTCTTTCTAAGAAGGAACATAGTTGTGATGATACTGCCTTTTCTAGTATTTTTGACAGAAAAGTGAGATTTGAGATCGGCCTGTAATTGACTAATTCTCTAGGACCAAGAGAATTAGTGTTTTTTAAATAAGAGGTTTAATAATAGCCAGCTTAAAAGTTTTTGGTACGTATCCTAGTGATAAAGACGAATTACCGATATTAAGAAGAGGATCTATGACCTTTGGAAGCATCTCTTTCAATAGCTTTGTCGGTATAGGGTCTAACATACATGTTGTTGATTTTGATGATTTAACAAGTTTAGACAATTCTTCCTCTCCTAAAGCAGTAAATGAATTGAATTTTTCCTCAGGGACACTACAATGCACTGTCTGGCGCAATACTGTAGTAGATGGTTGCATGGTTATAATTTTCTCTCTAATATTGTCAATCTTGCAAGTAAAGAAGTTCATAAAGTCATTACTGCTGTGCTGTTTGGAAACATCAGAAGTTGAAGCTTTATTTCTTGTTAATTTAGCCACTGTATCAAATAAATACATAAAATAGGCAGATCTAGCAGTTTTTAAGGCCTTTCTGTACTCAATCATTCTCTCTCTCCACGAAATGCGAAAAACTTCTAGTTTTGTTTTATTCCCAGCTGCGCTCCATTTTTCTGGCTGCTACCTTTAGGGCCCGAGTGTGCTCGTTGTACCACGGTGTTGGATTAATTTCCTTAATCTTTTTTAAGCGCAAAGGAGCAACTGAGTCTAATGTGCTGGAAAAGACAGAGGCAATATTTTCTGTTGTAACATTGAGGTCTTCTAAGCTGTCCAGCATGCTAAGGCGATGAAACTGATCAGGAAGATTATTTATAAAGCGATCTTTAGTGGTAGAAGTGATGGTTCTACCAAATTTATGGCAGGGAGGCAGTTTACTTTAGACAGTATATTTATTTAAAGTATGTTAAATAATGCAATAGTACAAATAAAATGAAACATGGTTGAAATAGATTAGGCCTTTTTGGCTGAAGTGTTTCCATCTCTGTTTTCCATTTATTTATTTGACAAAGCCAAATACTGCCATTTTGACCGAAATGTCCAAATGCAGTTGCAGTTCATTTGGGGGTCCTCAGCTGACTCAGCCGTTTAACCAGCTGCTGTATCAAACCACACAAGTATGATGACGTTGGTGGTTGACAGAGCATGTGAAGGCAGGGTCAGCTCCTAAGAACATTACTCATTTCTGTTCCCTGGGAATGTCATGACAGGAAAGCAATCGAGAGGACGGGGAAGAAAAGCATTGCAGCTCTTGCAGGTCTGGCTTTGAATACATCAGTGCAATGAGAAGTGATGAATTCATGCATTAGTCAGAAAAGTGGCTATGTTGTCCTCGGCCGAGTTCTCATCTCTAATGGCTTATCTGACCAGGCAGCTGCCTGCTCACAACTATTTGAACAATGAACCTCCTGCAAGGGCTGCATAAATCAGTGCAGCGTCACATGAATACATGCATGCGAACGAACCTGTGAGCACCTGCAGGTTTACTGTGGAGTGCTGAGTCTGGACTTGATCAGAGGGGTTTTGAACGTGCTTGGACTGGAAATGAACGCTCCGGGCTTTGCTGACCGGCGCAGGATGCCTTTCCACGCTCTGTTAGCATGCATGCTTCTATGAGATTTATAAAAGCTTTATTCACAATCAGAGCTCATTGTGGTAATTTCTTTTCATTTCAACCCTATCAAAACCATGTTTGCTGGGGGTTTCCATCTGCACTCAGCTGGGTTTTCATAAACTATTATGGATCACTAGAAGGTGCCATTACTGAACCCAAAACGATTGACCCGGATTGGCTCTATTGAAGTGCACAGGTTCACACAGACCATTTGAAGGCAAATGAAAGGCAATTGCAATGGAATCTAGATACAATTTTGTGGAAAATGGGAGAAGATACATTTTTTCTGATACTTTCCTGTTTCGCAAATTATTAAAAATGCATGGGTAAAACTTTATTTCACTCATTCTGTGTAAAGAATGTCCACTTTAGACATTCTACTAATTATAAGTAACTTTGCAACTACATTTCATTTCATTATAGAGTATAAGACTGTCTGCTTAATATCTGCTAACACTTTATTTTGATGGTCCCCCCAAAGACATTATGTCAACAAAAGAGTCTACAAATATGCTAATAAGTGTAAGTTGGCATGTAGTTACAAAGTTACTTATAGTTAGTAGAATGTCTAAAGTGGACTATCGAATTAAAATATAACCTACACTAATGGTTTAAAAACAACCCAAGTTGGATTGGAAATGGAAAAAACCCAGCGATTGGATTGTTTTAACCCAGCAGTTGGGTTAAATATTTGCCCAACCTGGTGGGCAGTTTTATTTAACCCAGCTATTGTTTAAAAATTACTTAACCCAAAATAGGTTGGAAATTAGACACATAACTACTAGAGGCAACAATACTAATCAAAAGCTCAACGTTTATTAATAAGCGATTTAATAAATGTTTATTGATAAGTTATTATTCATTAAACAAATGTTCATTTATTAAACATATTATTAAATGTTAATTTCTAACATACTTTGGGTTCATTTTAAGCAAGCAATACAGTAATTTTTAAACAATAGTTGAGTTAAATAAAACTACCTAGCCGGGCAAACATAACCCAGCTGCTGAATTAAACCAACCCAACCACTGGGTTTGTGCATTTTCAACCCAACTTGGGTTGTTTTTAACCCAGCATTTTTTAGTGTAAAAGGCACCTTAGAAATTTAGTTTAGACATTTCTTTGACTTAAAAACAATGGATGTAGTGTCTGTGATGTCACCCATAGGCTTCTGAAGAGCATTCTTGAATCCCAAAGTGGGCTGAGCCACCATGTTGGCCGCACGTCACTCCCGGATAACCGAAAATGGGCAAAGAGGCGGGAATTATCTGAGGTGACATGACAGCTAACAGACAGCAGACATATTGCTAGTAGTGACAGCAGCGGCAATCCACCTGTCACTCAAGTGGCCACACCAATAATTATTACCCCTTAATTAACTTTAAGGCTTAATATAATTTAAACAGATGAGTTATAAAAAAGTTCTCCTCACAGTTGTCATAAAATGAGCTATATAGACCAAAATCACTTTTTATACCAGGCTGTAAACACATATATATATATATATATATATATATATATATATATATATATATATATATATATATATTTTTTTTTTTTTTTTTTTTTTTTTTTTTTTTTTGCTGTAAAGTTGGGCATTTTAACATGGCCACTAGAGACAGGCTCCCTTTTGGAGCCTGTCTCTAGTGGCCAGTCAATGAATTGCAGTTTAAGTTACTTCTGTGTTGTTAGTATCCAGAAATATTATACTCTAAAAAATGCTGGGTTAAAAACAACCCAAGAAAGAATTCTTAAACAATAGTTGAGTTCAATAAAACTACTCAGCAGGTTGGACAAACATTTAACCCAACCACTTGTTTAAACCAACCCATTCGCTGCTTGGGTTAAAACAACCCAGTCTCTGGGTTTGTCCATTTTCCCAACATTTTTTAGAGTGTAGCACCCGTTGGCATGGTGACAAGGTGCACACAGTTTAACTTCATGCAAATAAGCAGTGATACAGAGACTCTGTGACCTCCAGTGATTTAATTGATGTCAGTGTGAGAACGCACCTTAACTCTTAACATCTGTGTTAGTAAGGGCTAAGATTGGGCCACAGTAACAGTAATTGTTTGCCAATCTTCTGAGTAAATGAAATGGCTGTGGATTAAGCCTTGTGCATTAATTTCCATAATTAACAGCATCTATTTGTTCAACATTGTTTTGTGTTGTTACAAGCTTTATACTGAGTTTTTCAGATGCATCATCTATATAGAAAACACATTTAACAGTTTACTATAGAATCTATAAAAACATCAGCTGTGTGTTTAAAAATGATGTGTTTATGTGTATATTGGTGGCCAAACAAAGACTGTTCTACCATGCTTAAATCCTCTAATGCATGATATGTATTTGACATTTTTAACCATGTGACATCCACACCACCATAGATTCCTTTTTTTCTTGTCATTTTTCGGTGTAATAATATGCATGTAATGATGTAATTCATACATTTTACCAAAAAAGTTTGGGATTGATTCTGTTCTTATTAAATAACTGGAATATTTTATTTCCTTTATTGTTTAATCATTCAGTGATCACAGGGTTAATGTATGTCCTAATAATCAGGAGTCACGAAACGGCTTAAAATTAATATCCCTCAATGCTGCACAAGCCAGTGCGGAGCATCCTGGCAATTATACAAGGTATCATATTGCTTCAGAGTGATGTCTGCCATTGGCTGATTAAAATGGCAGATTTTCAGCCATTCCTTAACAAGGATTTCATCATGATGTAATAGTTTTCTGCGAGCGAGAGGAAGCAATTTAATAAACACTTCATGTGAATTTGCAGCGTTATGAGCACAGCCGTGATGCCGGCAGCACCGGCTGCAAAAGACAGTACAGGCTAATTTATGGGTTTTATGCTCGGGTAATCTTTTTAATCTTCATCAAATGCATTTATGCACCCCCCACCCCACAGGTTTTTTTTTTTTTATTTCAGCCCATGTAAACGTTAGCCTTTAATCCTTGTCAAAACAAGAGCCAGACTCACCGGCTTCCAGCTCAATCCTCCTACCGATCCAAACTGTAATCAAACCACTACAGATCATCACAATGAAAGCACGATGGACAGAATTACGCAATGCTCTTAGGTCACTAAAAACTAAGTCTTAAACCTTTAGCTCATGTTGAAAAACATGGTGCAAATTCAGTCACAACAGTAATAATATAATACAGTGTTGTTATAACTTTTATTCTAAAACATTAAAAGTGCATTCAGTGATTTTGTTGCTTCTGTATCAGTATGGCAGCCATCTTGGACTAAGCACAAAAGCAGTGTTTTTATTTACCAATGGCATTGAATAAATTTGCTCTTTGCAGCCATAACCTGACAGCAACATAGTGTCGGCCCAGATCCGGCCCACATGTTGCTGTCTGGGATGATTCATTTATTCCCTGAGCACAAGTGTCCAGTTATATAGAGTGCAACAATTGGGTTCCGAAAGTAAAAACTCACAGGGTAATTGATTTTTAATGATAGCTTCTAAACCCTTAAGGCAGGAACACACCAAGCCGACGGCCGGGCAGTTTTTGTTCGTCGGCCGACTAAGTTCTCTCAGTGTGTTCCACACTGTAAGCTGAAGCTGGTCCTCGTCTGCTTTTTTTCTGGCCGATTCGACATGTTGAATCGGTGTCGGAGCTCGTCGGTCTGTCGGGCCATCGGGCCATCTGATCATTCAGATTGTACGGAAACCTGCTGGTACAGAAAGGCATTTCATCTTACGCAGGCACAGAACAAACGTGCTACTTGGCCGTCGGCTGTCGAATGTTGGTTTGGTGTGTCAGGCCAACTTTGGACCCAGACGCTGCCGACGTGAACCAACCCTGCAGTCTGCTTTCGTCGCCACTAGTTCGTCGGCGTTGGCTTGGTGTGTTCCTGCCTTTAAAGACAGCCTTACTGTGAGCCATGAGGTTGATAACCAACACTTTTTGCTTCTGTTAAAGCTATTAGCCTGCATTATTTAAACTTAGTTTTAAAAAATATCATGTTTAACAGCGAAATTTGTGGTGAAGAATTACATTACTCCTGATTATAATAATAAAGTTATAATACTTATACTTACATAATTAAGTTTCTAATCCAGTTCGTTTTGTTTTAAATGGTTTGTTTTGTTATTTTTCTTGCTGACTATCAAGTTTATGGTCAACGAATAGCTTTTCTGAGGTATAATGTTACGTGACATTGTTTCCAACACCGATTGAACTGATTAAGACGTGATACAGATTTCGGTAAGCTACTTTATCTTGCAACATATTTTCTGATGTTAATTCATGTTTATTTCGGTCTGTAAAGTAGTAAAGAGGAAGGGATGATCGCGTTTACTCACGATCCGCGACAACTGCGGAAAAAAACTATTAAACGTCTTATTATCATTAAAATGTAAATGACGGGTAATAATGGATTATGACGGAATTTTTACTATCCTGTCCATCAAAATGACGGACAGTGTGAAAGTCTAACGCGACCTCTGCTCTCAAGATACTTAAATATCTTAATTTATATGCAATAAACTTAAAATATATTGTTTTTACATATTTAATCAACATATTTTAAATGAGAAGTTGTATATTTATCCATTGTTTTTCATTTGATTTTGTTGTTTGCTATGCTTCATGGGATTGTAGTTCTTCCACTACAGCTGTTAAGTACACAGTCTTGTACCTTTGTATTTTCAAATTGATTTTCAAATACTTTTTTGCTTCACATCAAAGTTTGTAATGTTATGATTCCCCTCATAGCTGGTTTGTTTGGTTCATGGCTTAAAACGCTTTAAAAAAAGACCTTTTTGAAATCCTTATGGGAGAAATGAATGGAGAAAATACTTCCAGAACCAATGTCGCTGAAAAAGTCGTGACTGAGTTTTCCTGTTCGATGTGATTATGTTTGATGTCCCCAACAACCTCTGTAGTCCCATTTAGACACTTGTTAGCAATTAAGTAAAAAGACAAGTAAAAGCTTTGGAAAAAATCCTAAGAGAATGTATTTTTTGTTTCATAGGATAAAACATGAAAATATCTTGAGCTTGTGTTTACCACAGACCTTATTTCAGGCAAAAACCCATTAAAAAACCAAAGTGCTAAAAAAAGTTAACTTGTTTCCATAAATTATTGCTGTACCACTCTTTTTAGTTGGTCATGTGATCTGGACAAAAAAAGAAAAAACAGCAGTATTGTGTATGTTGGCATGTCATTGAGGTTGGCTTGGCACAGACCTGGAAACCCTGAACATGTATTTAATAGTGCAGTTTAGGTCACACTGAAAAAGCAGTTCCTTTAGCTTTGTACTAATGCCAGCTAAATCCAGACAGATGTTGCCGCTGAAGTCCTCAACACGCAACACACAACTCATTACTGAGTCACCATTTAATTCAAGCCTACAGGTCTTTAATTGCTTTAATTATTATGCACAAGCGTCTAATTATTATTTAATTTGTAGTGTTCCTCTGTCTTTTTCATTACATTTAAATTTCAAAATAAGAATCTGAATTTAGCAGAGGCTTGTTTCTGCTGTCTGACCTGTTCAGGTTAAATTAACACATGCTGCATTTGTTAAATATGCAAATGTCTGTCAGTGCTGTCAGTATGAATTGTACAAGAAATGTGTCACATTATAAAATAGAAAGAAATAAAAAATTCTGCTTTTATGTTTTACTATTTTGCTTTTTTTTTTTTTTTTTTGTTATATTATCACAATTTGATGTCTCAGACCCCATTATATATTTATATATTTAGTAGCTTAATTTGTCAATGTGAACATGTATGAGACATTGCCTTGAATACTCAGGTTGAGATATTTTAAATATTTTCGATTTCTTTATTAAAATTTAAAAGTCATCTTGTGGACAATAAGCTGAAAGGCCATATATAGCTTTAAATTTGACTCATGTTTTTTGAGATTAGGCCTCTGGGGATTGACTTTGCAGATGCGTAATCCTCTGTATAGCCCAGACACAGGAGGAAAATTAATCATCATCATCATATTTAACAAAAAATAAAACCGCCAGCTGTGGGGAAGCTCTGTTAGGAAGCAACCAAATTATAGGATCACCGATTTGGTCAAAGAAACCAAAACAAACCCCATGAGGCCCATGTGCTTATGAAGCCGTAATCTCAGGGCACTTAAAACTCTGGATTATTCACCATTATGCAGCTGGCATTCAATGTCACATGTCCTCTTGAAAGTGACCTACGAAATTGAATGGACAGCAATTGAGCATTTACTAATGACATTTAGATTTTAAAGAGTGACATTGTGATTTGTCTTCATGATTGGTTTGTCGTTTCATTTCATCATATTATATTAAAGGGGACCTATTATGCTCCTTTTCACAAGATGTAATATAAGTATCTGGTGTCCCCAGAATGTGAAGTTACAGCTCAAAATACTCCACAGATCATTTATTATAGCTTGTCAAATTTGCCCCTATTTGGGTGTGGGCAAAAACATGTCATTTTTGTGACATTTTCGCGCTTTGCTCGCTCAACAACAACAAAGATGGAGAATCTCACACAGCCAAAATGACGATTGTCAGTAATGGTGTTCAGCCTTACATTGTTCAAACCGGAGTCAGACACTGATGGATGGACTCAACTGGATGTTTCTGAATGGTTAGTGGATAAATGTATGTAGCTGCTGTGGAGTTGATTCAACTCATCGACTAGCATGTTAATCTTTTGTGCAAATCCAGCATTGAATTGATCCTCGTTTGTGAAGCAGTTTGGCGTAAAATGACATCACATTAGTAGTATAAGCTGTTTTGTTGGTGAGTCATAAGTAACACTGATACATTTCTGTCAAACACAACTTCTGTCTGTGCTAGCATAAAGTATAGAGCGTATGGAGTCTAAGGGAAAGCACACGAAAGTGAAGCCGTCTGAACCGAAGAAACACATTGCATTAATTAAAAATACTTTTCTTCATCTGCAGCTTTGCCTCACTTGCAAAAACAAAATGGCGGCACCGTGGGTGGAAACATGCAGATTAAAGGGCGGTAATATTATAATACGATCCCCTTCCTACAGGGGAGCTAAATCTGTGCGGCTCGTTTTTTCACATGCTTGCAGAGAAAGGCTTACCAAAAACAAAGTTACTAGGTTGTCCTTTTTCACGTTTTCTGGGTTGGTAGATGCACCGGGGACCTGATTATAGCACTTAAACATGGAAAAAGTCAGATTTTCATGATATGTCCCCTTTAACAAACACTATTCAAGCATGGTGTTCTTTAATGTGCCATGGACTACCATGAATATTAATGTCAGTCATTTTTTACTATGCTAATGCCCTTTTATATCATCTTTGCACCATAGTACTCCTGTAAAAGTAGTCGGTGTGGTGCATTTGTGTCAAGATTGTAAAAAGTACCCTGGGGAAAATATATTACAGTGAATTACTAGGTTAGACTCAAGTTTTGCTTTTGATATGTTGTATTTTAAGTGAAATTGGCTTGATATTTCATGATAAGCCACAGATCCTGGTGTATATTTTTCTTGTGTGTGAAAAAATGCTTATATGAAACTAATTGTTTTCCTGAGCATCCATCACTGCCACAAGTAGGAGTCGTGCTGTTATGCAGCCTTTCTAGTTGTATTTGGCTCTGAATGGACTGGAAAATAAATCAATACCAGGCAAAATGGCCCAGCTAGCCCGGAGGGTATTCAGCACGGTTAGCACTGTACCTCCATGCTGGTTCACTCAGTTGGCTGCTGTTATAAACTGTCATGTTAAGCTCTGCAGCTGCACGTGATGCTGCATACATCTACATACAGCTGTACAGAATGCTATGAATTATTGCTTTTGGCATATCCAGATGGCAGAGTAATTAAGCATATACATGTCAAAAATGGCTAAAAACAAGTATAAAGGTGCACAGACTTGACAGATGGTAGAGAAAACACTGTAAGGGGGAAAGAAAATGTGCTTCTTATGCAAAACTAGAAGTTTCTCTTAGTTTTTAAAAAAAATTCAAATTCAGTCATTTATTTGGAACACAAAAGGTGAATTTTTAGTAATTGGCAACTCTTTTTAATATAAAGAGAGTGGATGGGAACCATGGGCAATCAAGCTATTTAAGTTAGTTCACCTAAAAATTTACTCACCCTCATGTTGTTTCAAACCCGTAAAACTTTCGTTCATCTTCAGAAGACAAGATGTTTTTAATAAACTCTAAGAGATTTCTGTCTCTCCTTTGACAACTACGCAACTACCACTTTGACGCTTTAAAAAGAGATCGTAAAAAATAATCCATATGAATTGAGTGGTTTAGTCCAAATTTTCTGAAGAGACACGATTGCTTTATATGATAAACAGATTGAATTATGCTTTTATTCACATATAAACATTAATCAACTCACACATCAGCTTCCGCAAGAACCAATGAAGTCTGTTCTCCCGCATCAAGCAGGTTCAGTTGAGCTTTTGTTTATGTTTGCTGATCAATGTTTATATTTAAATTCAGTCTGTTCATCATATAAAGCGATAAAATTTGGACTAACCCGCTCAATTCATATGGATTAGTTTTATGATCTCTTTATGAACTTTTTGAAGCGTTTCGTAGACTGTCAGTGGAGGAACAGAAATCTCTCAGATTTCATTAAAAATATCTTGATTTGTGTACCGAAGGTGAACAAAAGTCTTACGGGTTTGAAACATCATGAGGGTGAGTAAATTAAAAATGAATTTAATTAATAAATAAATATTCCAATTTTTCTGAAGCTTTGTGTTGAAAACAGACAGCAATTTAGTTATATTTATTTAAAATCTTGATGCGGTACAACGGTGTGCTTTTTCTCAGACATAAGGGCTTGAGTTTATACAACATGCTCTGATTGCCACACAATTTTGATACAAACATAATTACTGAGAAAGAGGAGATAATGGCTACTGCTGATTAAAATGATAAGTCCCTGAACCCTGTGAATCAGAGAAACAGGGTGTGTTTTCACTAAAAGAGGCTAGTAATGTATTTTTTATGTATTTTAGGCAACAAGCTAGCATGACGTCTCAAATAGAGACACCATGTTCTCCTGCCTCCAGGTGACTGGGTATATTTTCACTGATTACTCTTTAAATATCTCCCTCCTGCCTGCCTCACTGGAACATCTTAATCTAACCTCTTTTGCATTAGCCGAGGTGATTTCAGTAGCCTGACAAGCTTTTTAATGTTAGACTCCTTTGTTTTTGGTGGATGCTATTTTTACACATTAATGCGAGACAGGAAAATAGCTTTAGGATGAATGGGATCAGGTCTCTTTGTGTCAGCATTTGTAAAAATTTGTTCATGAAGGCAGATGGGAAAATAACATTAAGTCTTAGTTAAGTGAAAGTAGGTACTTTATCAGTGTGACTTTTTTAATATGATTTTTCATCTAAGAATCCCAACATTAGAAGTAAGCCTACCTAGATCTATCTATCTATCTATACGTGACTGGATTTGAACAGATGCCAATTTATCTGGGCAGATTTGAACTGAAATCTCTACAGTATGTATTCGTCTTGACTTGTCAACTACCCAGATAACAAAAATATGTTTTAAGAGCATTTTACTAACATTTCCTTCAAGTTATGAAAACATTATTTCTGAATGTTCTCTGAACATTCAACAAAGCCAATTTGTTAAATGTTTTAAAGCAATTTTCTTGGTTATACAAACGTTAACAGAACATTCCATTTTATCATTTTGCAAATATTATGGGATTGTTACTTTTGAATGTTTTCCTTACATTCAGTTGTAACATTTAAAAACCATTTAAAAAAAAACGAACGTCCAATTAAACCATTTTAGAAAAAAGAGTTCCATGAACAATGTATGAATAACGTTTTTGTGCTAACTTTTTGAGAACATTATTAAAGACCAGATAACTTTAAAAAGAAACATTCTATGTAGGTTACTGGAAGAACATTTGTTCAGAACTTTGAGTGAACTTAAAGGATTAGTTCACTTTCAAATAAACCTTTACTCACCCTCACGCCATCCTAGGTGTATATGACTTTCTTGTTTCTGACAAAGACATTCGGAGAAATATTAATAAATATCCTGATGCATCCGAGCTTTATAACGGCAGTGAGCGGGATCAACGAGTATGAGCCGAACAAAGTGCATCCATCTACATCCATCCATCATAAACGTACTCAACATGGCTCCGGGGAGTTAATAAAGGCCTTCTGAAGTAAAGCGATGCATTTGTGTAAAAAAAAAAAAAAAAAATCCATATTGAAGTAAAATATATTTAGCTTCTGCCAGACCGCCTTCCGTATTCTACTTACAAAGAAAGTGTGAAAACTCTTGCAGTTCAAAAAGCTTATGCTACGCCTTCCCTATTCAACTTACGGGAAAAGTGTAACTGACACGAAGCCAGTTTACGCTTTCTTCGTAACTTGAATACGGATGTGGAATATTGTTGCATTCATGCCACCTCGTATTTACCCGAATCTTGAGATGACAACACGTGATGTTATATTCAGAGCTGTTCACGTCCTTTGACTGGGAATTATGCGTTTCTATGGCACCACTATCAGCGTCTAAATGAATCTACAGTGGTCAGGTGGTACAGCGGCCACGTGATACATGTGGGAGCTTTCAGGAAACTCCCAGCTTACAAGCTGTAATTACGAGCTCTACGAGGACATGAACACTTTTTACGAGCCAGAATCTCGTAGTTACAGGAATTACGATATGGCGTGAACGCACCTTATGTTTATGATGGATGGAGGCACTTTCTTCAGCTCATACTCGTTTGGTAACGCTCACTGCCATTAAAAGCTCGGATGCATCGGGATATTTATTAATATTTCTCCGACTGTGTTCATCAGAAAGAAGAAAGCCATATACACCTAGGATGGCTTTAGGGTGAGTAAAGCTTGGGGTAATCTTCATTTGAAAGTGAACTAATCCTTTAACGGATTGAGAACATTCCCTGTTAGCCGACCTTTCAAACAGGAGTAAATGTGTCTCTGGGTTAAATAGGCGGATATTTTCACTCTAAGGGAGTAAGTGCTTCTTCTTAGTACTGGTAAGGTCAATTCAGTAAAGGTGACAGGAGCACTATTCACTAGAGAAGAGAAATTGATCACACTTGTAATATAATCAAAGTCTCAGTTCATCTCTCTAAATCGGTACACCTTTAGTTAACCTTGCAGCACGTTACCCATTTATCATCTGAATAAAAAATGTGTTTACTCTACAAAGATGAAAACACTCTCCACTCTTTGAAGCTAATTGGATCCTCATTAGAGCGTCAAAGTGTTTTTTTTTTTTTAAGCACATAAGGTAAAAGGTCGAAATTCTCATATACACTACCAGTCAAATGTTTAAACACACTTGACTGAATTTATATTTATCATGGTCTTAGAAACCTTTTGATCTAAAGCAGGGGTGTCCAGTCCTGCTCCTGGAGGTCCACTGTCCTGCAGAGATTAGCTCCAACCCCAGTTAAACACACCTGAAATTCCTACTTTACTTCAGTACTTCCTGTGTTTCCTTACTTTACTAGTTACTTGAAAAAGTAATCTGATTACGTAACTCAAGTTACTTGTAATGCATTACCCTCAACACTGATGGTAATATTTTGCAGCACTTTGGTCAACACTCTGTTGTTTTAATAGTGCTTTATAAATAAACTGAACTGAACAGAATATCTAATCATACAAATGTAAAAATAAAAAAATAAAACTTTAAATCGGTTCAAATGTTGACTTATATCTTACTAATATGCGATTTTATATAGTTTATATTCTTTATTATGTACATATTGTAAATAGACCAGGTTGAACATATATATTTAGACAAGTTGTACACCCTGTTTTGATTTCAGACAGTTGAATATAACTTAAAAAAAGTCCAGTTCAAACGTTACTGCCGTTATGGCAGCTGACTGTCAGCAAATGTGGCTGTACGAAGCGCACGATGAAGCTGTTGTAAACAAAACAGTTGTCTTTATTATAATCCACAAGGCAAACTCAGGTGAACGTTGGGAAAACACAACCACTCATAACACTGATGAACGAAGAACTGAATGAACTGAGGGCTAATATACACACAGAGATAATTAATTTAACAAGGAACACCTGCTTAACTCAATCAACGACCATGGAGATAAATCAGCGAAGAAACTGAACACAATGAATACAAAACCAAAACTGACTATATATGTTACACTGACACAGTTGCTAAGCGACAAGAACAATCTTCCATAGGCTAGACCGTCCCTTTATACAACACTCGGTTGTAAAATGTGAAAATGCAGAACGTTTTCTGTGATGGGTTCAGGGGTAGGTTTAAGGTTAAAATATACAGTTTGTACACTATACAAATACAAAAAACATAAAAATAAATTTTAAAAAAAGTATGAGTAGGCGTTTCCAAACTTCTGACTCAAAAACAATCCCTTAGTACCTTGATAAATAGATAATTTTCTTGTTTCACATTAGCTTGTGCACGATGAGTCACTTTACTAGAAAACCCTGAGGGAATCACAAACAAACCTCTCATTCCTTCTGTGCTCTTTGCCCTGAGAGTTGCTCTTGGCTGGTGGTGCTGAGAGTCTCATAGAGCTAATCTTGATTGACTTATCTCTCTCCACAGACTTCATTATCAGACAGAGATCAGGAAACCAGGGCTCTCTACATGACCTACGAAGAAGCTATTGAACCTGATGCCTCCACTGCCTGAAGAGAGGCATTTTACTGCTGAAGTCATAAAGCACATATCTGCTGAGTTGGTTGGTTCCAACATGCTCCTGAATGCCCCCTAATTCCTTACATCCAGGTTGCAGGATCTGTTATACCTGGAAACATTTTTTCAGGTATAACCTAAAAAAAATTACATCTAAAAATTTCATCTAATTCAAATTATTTTAGGTTACACTTTATTTTGATGATCCACTTTAGACATTCTACTAACTACAAGTAACTTTGTAACTACATGTCAACTAAGAGTATTACTAAAAGACTGTAGTAGACTGTAGTAGACAGTAGACTTCAATTTATTAGTAGAATAAATTGACATGAAGTTGCAAAGTTACTTATAGTCAGTAGAATGTCTGTTGGTGGAGCATCAAAATAAAGTGTTAGCAGATATTATAAGCAGACAGTCTACTAATACTCTAATGAGAGGTAGTTGACATGTAGTTGCAAAGTTGCTTATAGTTAGTAGAAATCTATACAATAGAAATAAAGTGTTACCTGATTTTATTCCAGTAAAAAATATTATTTACTCAAATCAACATATCATTTGAATATTTTAACCTGATGACAAAAAGTCATTAAGTCCATTTTTATAGGGAAGATCAGGTAGAAATAGCTCTTTTTGCAACCATTACTCCCAAGGGGCCTATTTTCACTTTATAAACGGTATGCAGTGGTAATTTAGACCTTTATATGCCTGTGGCAGACACTTTCCTCCATAGCAACTTCCATAGTAGCAATGCAGTTAAATAAACCGTTTTGCTAGAAAGCTGACAATGTGTTTTGACTCCTAATAGTCCACAATGGTCATTCTTTTGGAGAACAGGCTATTTATTTTTCCTGGTCTAAGTTGCATTTCAAGTTGCATCTTTAAATCTCAGCAGACAGGCCAGATTTCTTGGGCTTATTGTGCTACTTTAAAGTGCCTTTGGTCAGAACTTTTAATAACAGAAGATGTTTGCTCCAGGTCTCCAAGATTCTACAGTGACTCCGCAGAGAATAAATTCCAGGAAAAGCCGAATTCTGTGAAGTGAGCAAAGGGGCGAGATGGATGAGGAACACTACACGGTGCTCTGGGGATAGACTTGTTCTTTTGTTTACAGGAAATCCGTTTATGCGACAATAGTGCAAAAAATCACAAACCTGAAAAATTGTTTAGGACTCCATTTCAAGATCTGGAAATTGATCCATGTGGAGTAACCTTGTGTCAGATTTCTGAGTGAGAGAAGAGATTGAGCTTTTAAATATCCACTGGAGCAAATACCAGACAATGAAGCACAATCAATAAATATCTATTAGTCTAATGCAGGTCAATATTTTCCTTGCACAGACTTAGCTTTTAGGAAATGTCTTAAATTCACATAACATCCATTACTATATTATTTTGCATCAGTTTCCTCCAGAAGTGATGATTTTGTTCTGTTTTATGGGGTGAAATCGCTGCTTTATTTGCAAATGTTTTTTGTGATATTCCACTTTTTGGCATTAATTAAATTCACATCTTGGATGGATCATAGTCAGTGTGCCACCACTAATTTCCATAATTTTTAAATGAAAATTGGAGAAGACAGTCAAAAAACAGTCTGTATAAGCAATCAATTTGAAATAGTAAAACAAATGATTATTAGTTAAAACTAAAGGTTGGATGCGATATAGTGTTCCTTACAACTAACCAAAGATCTATGGATATTGACATGCAGCCAGGAATTGTGCTTCCTGACATTGACAAAATATATCACATTAATATAAGTGATCACCCAGATTTAGACCAATCTGTATTGTATTTATATAAAGTGTTCACAGGCAAATTTGCTTTATATATTTCCCCGGTGTCGAAATCAGGCACATATAAATGTCAGAAAACACGACTCCTGGCTGCATGTCAATATCCATGGATGACTGGATCTTTGGTAAGTTGTAAGGAACACTATATCGAGTCCAGCCTTTAGTTTAAACCAAGTGTGCCACACGAGTCCTGAAAAGTGAAGCCAAAGTGGAGCTTTAACTTTAATTTATACATTTCCAGAACTGTTTATTTTACACCAACATAATGAGTTGTTCTGAGTGTGGGCGGGACCTTGACATCGCGGCTCACTACTATGCAGACTCAGGCTCCAAGTTCACTATGCGCAGACTCGAGACTCAAGATGTCAGTGCAATATTGGCACACTGACGGCTTCAGTTACTACAATGGAAGAGAATGAAGGTGCGTCGTCCATCTTTTTTTACAGTCTATGGTTTAAACTGATTTGTTTTACTCACATTTTTACAGTTTCCCCTATTAAATCCAGTCATGCAGGAGGTTCTTTTGCCACTCTGAAGGTGCGTGTTCCGGCGGGAAAGTGAAGCCAATGCATACCCTCTATACTCACCGTCCAGTTTATTAGCCTACACCTGTTCAACTGCTCGTTAATGCAAACATCTAACCATCCAATCACATGGAAACAACTCAATGAATTTTAACACTACGCCATGACATACTACGCTATGTCCTACGATATAACGCATAGTATATCATGTCATACTGTACTACGTTGCGGAAGTTACGTCGAATGCGTATGGCTGTCATGCCAAAAGCTTGTTAGTTGAAATAAGGATTTTTGTCTTACACAAACACATCAGTTTGCTTCAGAAGGCCTTTATTAACCCCCGGAGCCATGTGGACTATGTTTTATGATCAGTGGATGCACTTTTTTGGGCTTCAAAAACTCATCCTCCAATCTCTTCCATTATAAAGCTTCAAGCCAGGATATTTTTTAATATAACTCTGATTGTGTTTCGCTGAAAGAAGAAAGTCGTATACACCTAGGATGGCTTGAGGGTGACTAAATCATGGGGTAATTTTCATTTTTGGGTGAACTATCCCTTTAAGCATTCACTTAATCAACATTAACCAATATAGACATGTTTATTAAAATCAATTGAATCAATAGGCTGTGCAAGACCAGTAAGTACTCAGTATTTTTAAAAAGAATTCCACAAATAAAATTTAGCCAACATAAGTAAGACTAGTATTTCCATTGTCGACTAGCAGTAGCAGTATCATTTAGTCGACTAGTCTCACACATCCCTATTGAACTTAATGTTGATGTTTCTCTGCTAATTTCATTTCTGGCTATTTCTCAATAAAATACAGAGATATGAAAAGTGTAACCATGCATTTCACAAGCGGAACAAATCTCCAGGCAGATACTAATGAGTCTGACATATAAAGCAGTGATCACAGAAACATCTTTCCAGCTAATTAAGAGAGCCAGTATGGAGCAAACGTCTCACAGAGAGCCACGCTGGAAGAATAGTATGCTTATGAGAGAAATCTCAGTATGGGAGATCAGAACTGGCTTTGCTTTTTGAAGAAGCTTCCAGAGAATGTCTGATGTTCTGCTGGTGCTGCATTAAACTTTTTTTTCCTGTTAAAATCAATGCTGTCTATATCCTTTTAACCTCTCACACCTCGTCTAAACTGAGATTGCAACATAATGCAGCAAAACTAAAAGCTCCCATTACAATCAATGTGCCTTTTGATGCACAGCTTTGTTGATGGCAGCTCTCTAGCTGTATTGCATTTTTCTCTTGCAGTGCAGACATGCTTTTGGATGAGAAGGGCACTATAGCATGATCTTTACGGATACTGAACCACAGCCCTGGCATAGCACAGGTCATGGCAGGTCTTTCTGGTGCATCTAATGCTGCGCTTACAGACAGGAGCGCATCATTTTAGATCAACTCAGATGAGTGAGGATCAGAAACTAAGCTTAGGCTTAGTTGATGTATGACACCTCAAGAAAAAAAGAAGAAGAAAAAAAAAAAATATATATATATATATGTGTGTGTGTGTGTGTGTGTGTGTGTGTGTATAATGACTGTCAATCAATAAAATAACTAATTAAACTAACTAACTAAAGTTTTCAATATGTTTTTATATTGTAATAATTTCAAATTAATACAGAAACAACATAAAGACAATCTCAATTGATCTCACTGGTAGGAAATATCCAGAAATTTAAAAAAATATATCAAACACAAAGTCTTCACTGCATAATCTATATTAAAATATAGATTAATTTGATTAATTCTTGTTAAAGCTACAAAAGTAGGTTAACATTAATGGCAGACAGTAGCAGGTTTATTAGGCTGCTGTCACTTTAAGAACTGCCACACATCTGCCAGCAGATCTGCATCCTATTTTCTCACTTTATTAAACTCATTTAAGACTGTGCTTTACGAGGATACTCGACAAAACAGGCATTTTGACAGAATTTTGTGTGTTTTTGTCTGTTCACGTTCACAGCGTGCTGTCTGAATGTATGATAGCGCGATCATATAATGTAACGCAAGCTAAAGGATGAGGGAAATAACATGTTAAACTGAAAAAAAAAAATCGTACTAAAATAACTAAAGCTAAAACTGGAATAAAAATTAATACAGACATATACAGACATTTTTTTCTAAAAAAAACAAAACAATAATTTGACAAAAACAATAAAATTACTAAAACTTTAAATGGAAAATACAAACAAAACTCATTCAAAATAATTAATAGTATCTCTGATGCTAAAATCTGTCTTCTGCAGTAGGTTTTTTATAATATAGGAAAAATACAACTCAAAAAGGCAGCACTGTATTAAAATATTCTTTATTTTTAATCTGTATAAAGTTTTTAAATGTCACTTTTTTTTTAAAAGAAATGTATTTAATTTATTTTTAAATTCAGATTTAGGCTACATTGACTACATTGTTCAGCATTCAAAATCTAATAGTGTGCAATGCTCACAATCTGCTTTTCAACTGGTATTTTTTTCTTGCATTTATTTGCATACTGAATTATGATTAGTTGTTTTTCTTCGTACGTACACCTTTTGAACTGTCATATCTGCATTTTTCACTGGAAAAGATACAGTACCAGTGTTGCATTTTGAATTGCGTGGATGCATGTTGTGCCATGACAACAGCAAAAATGGCTTGGATACAGCATTCATTTTACACAGAACCAAAGCTTAATATCTAAACTTGTGTACAACATTTTTTTTTTTTTTTTTTTTGCATTGGAAGTACTGCTTTTTCCTAGCAGTGAAAATGCAAATCAAGTTTTCCTGTATTTCTAAGTTGGTCAACTGATCAGTTGACCTTATCTGTTCTACAGATGCCCTACATTGGTGTCAAACCCATCCATTTCCCTCATACACCTTCTGTGTATCCAGACCCAGCTGCCCGGACAGAGCCTCCCAGTGGGGCAGCGGACAAAACTACCTCTGTCAGTGAGCAAACTGGTGTGTTCACAGCAGAATGTCACCTTGAGAGCTGTAGGCATGAGTTCTGCTTTCAGACTGTACTAGTATCCGGCTTAAACTGAGATATCAGATATCTGAGATCTATTTATCTTTTTGCCTCCTTTGAAAACCTAATTCATGTGTTCACCGTGCTTTAAAAAAACGTTTTAAAAAATCTGTAGAAATAGAAGTATGGAATTTTGTGATAAAGAATAATGTGTGTTTTATTCAACATGCACAGGGAAAAAGAAGAAAGAAATTGAAAGAAATATGTTTCTCTAGTAGGCTATGTTTCCAGTGTTGTATAGACCATCAAAAAACATCTGGCATCTGGCATTATTTGTTGTAGGGCCTGTTGTAATGTTCATTTAAGTCTCCTTGAACAAAATACCCACACTTCAGGATTTTAGACAGGCAATTTCTAGAGCAAACCTACTGAATTTGACTGGAGGCCTAAGCCAAAAAATCCAGAGACAACAGCTGCATCTGAATATGCATTCATAGGTTTATTTTGATCACTAAAACTATACTTTATACTGTCTTGTACTGTGATGCTCTTATTTTGTTGATTCAAATAGTTGTTTCCATTTATTGATTTGAATTTAAGTTTATAATGCAACTGCTAATTGCTAATTAGCTAATTGTAACTCCTCTAGACAGAATTTTCACATTTTAATATTTAAAAAAATGTATTATTATTATCAAGCATGCAGGTTTCATTGACAAAATTCATGGAATATTTTTTTGCAGAACCACCAAATTTTTATATATTATGTTTTAAACTTGATATTTGAAATGCATGCAACCAAAATAAAATGGAAACGAAGGTGTTGCGTTTATTTTTTAACTACTAAAATACTGTATTTTGATTATGAACAATTGTTTCATAATAGATTAAACATTTAATCTATTATCATGCTTAATGTTTTAAACCCAAACAATTTCCCAAGCAACCTCTGTTATTCAATAAACTTTAATAATGTGATTGGCTGGAGGAAACTGCATAAATCAATATCAAGGTCTTGACAGTGTCGTAATGAAATTCCGATGTATATACCAATACATCTGGAGATGTGAATCTTTTTTAATTCACTCCTGTTATCAAAGCCCCCTATCTACGATACATAGCCATTATGAAATAATGCAATTACAGAAGTCACCTGACACAAGATTACTGAGCGGCATCCTCCATTACACAAAGGTAACCTTCAGCTGCACTGGAAACCAATAAATCAAGGGCTTGTGTTTATCTGTGGTGAGGGGGGCTAATGCTAATTCACTTTCTGCCAGCGGTTATTTACATCCACACAGATACTTTAGCATTCCTATAAATATTCATATTCTGAAGATAATGAATCTATCTGTGTGTATGTCTGAAACTTTCTACTTCCATGTGACGTGTTTATGAGTGAAGCTTTATTTTGATTAATAAATTATAAAAATGTTGGGTTTTGGGTTGTTCCTACTGATGAATAGCAGCTTAAGAAAAAAAAAAAAAGGAATTTAAAGGCATACTGTAACTTTTTTTTTTTTTTTTGTTAAAAATTACCAGAATGAGTCAATACATCAGTTCTTCCTCCAAAATGTGTTTTTGTCGTACCCTGATTCACTATGGTAAGCCTATTATAAGCGTTTTATTTTAGACCTGTCGGGATGGTTTTAACCGGAGTTTGCGTACATAAGAGCCGAAACACAACCAAATCAATGTTGTTCCACAAATTCATGCAGTTTTGTTTTTGTGTACCTTGAACCCCTAAATACATTTATTTATATTAAAGCCAAGGATCAGTATTCTCCCTTAAAAGTGACCAAACCGTAAGTCATAGAGACTTGAAACTTTGAGGGCTGGTAGTACTCACCCAGTCACCTAGATTCACCCCGACTGGACTGACGGGGCGGTTTAGCGGCGAAACGTAGGAAATCACTCATAACTCCTGAACTGTTAGGCGTAGTTATACGTGTCTTATATTGTTGGAATCCTTGACTCAAGATGGACAAATGCCTCAGATTTGATCATCGCTCTTGGCAAAATTTTCGGGTATTTTGGATTTTTTGAAAAGCCTAGTTTTGCGAACTAGTCCTAGGTTTTTAGCCTGATCGGAACCAAACCAGTGCAGCAAGATTCTCTGCAGTCTGATTGTCAACAATTATCAAAAAAGCTGAAATTTCGATTCATTGGTCTCTAAGGGCCGCCAAAGCATTTGAAGTGGGTGGAGCCACTTTTACTAAAATGGCTATAACTCGTGAACGGAATGAGATGTTTTCACCAAACTCGACACACATACACTATATTGCCAAAAGTATTGGGACACCCCTCCAAATCATTGAATTCAGGCATTCCAATCACTTCCATGGCCACAGGTGTATAAAATCAAGCACCTAGGCATGCAGACTGCTTCTACAAACATTTGTGAAAGAATGGGTCGCTCTCAGGAGCTCAGTGAATTGTACCGTGATAGGTTGCCACCTGTGCAATAAGTCCATTTGTGAAATTTCCTCACTACTAAACATTCCACAGTCAACTGTTACTGGTATCATAACAAAGTGGAAGCAATTGGGAACAACAGCTACTAAGTCACGAAGTGGTAGGCCACGTAAAATCACAGAGCGGGTCAGCGCTTGCTGAGGCACACTGTGCACAGAAGTCACCAACTTTCTGCAGAGTCAATAGCTACAGACCTCCAAACTTCATGTGGCCTTCAGATTAGCTCAAGAACAGTGTGTAGAGAACTTCATGGAATGGGTTTCCATGGCCGAGCAGCTGCATCCAAGCCTTGCATCACCAAGTGCAATGCAAAGCGCTGGATGCAGTGGTGTAAAGCATGCCGCCACTGGACTCTAGAGCACAATTCTCTGGAGTGACGAATCACACTTCTCTGTCTGGCAATCCGATGGACGAGTCTGGGTTTGGCGGTTGCCAGGAGAACAGTACTTGCCTGACTGCATTGTGCCGAGTATAATGTTTGTTGGAGGGGGGATTATGGTGTGGGGTTGTTTTTCAGGGGTTGGGCTTGGCCCCTTAGTTCCAGTCAACCTGATAGAACCCCTTTGGGATGAATTAGAACGGAGACTGCGAGCCAGGCCTTCTCGTCCAACATCACTGCCTGACCTCACAAATGCGCTTCTAGAAGAATGGTCAAAATCCCCATAAATACACTTTAGAAGAGTGTGAAGAAAAGCCTTTCTAGAAGAGTTGAAGCTGTTATAGCTGCAAAGGATGGGCCAACTCCATATTAAACCCTATGGATTAAGAATGGGATGTCATTAAAGTTCATGTGCACGTTAAGGCAGGCATCCCAAAACTTTTGGCAATATAGTGTATGTAAGAGCTCATTCTGTGGTTGCGTGAAAAAGGATGCGGCGACTTAGTGGTGCTATAACATGGAAAAAAAAACTTTAAAATGGCTATGACTACGCATCCCGAAGTCTGATTGACTTGAAAATTGCCATGCAGTGCCTTTTTCCAAGGTGTCAAGACTGCCTTTGAGGACATTTACGCATCTCGAAAAATGCGTCTGGCAGCAGCCAATGAAATATGAGCAGCTATCAGACAAGGTTAACATAGACAACGAAACTTGCGGGGGCCAGTTTGACTCACGGCCCTAGAGGCCTGTGAGAAATTCTACAGTAACAAGCTACAGGGGGCCCCCTCATGTCCGTAAAGGATTGTGTATCATGCCCACGACATTCGTACCACATGGTAGAACTCCTCTTTCTGAGCAACTTTGCCTCTAGGACTGCCTCTGTCCATCGATTATTTAAAAAACAACTTTGGCGAACTAGTTGTAGGTTTTTGGCTCAACCTCGATAACTGTTCAAAAGCTTCAAAACCATATATTTCATATGGTAAATTGCTTCTATTGGCTGTAAATGGTCTTTTCCATCTATGACTGAGATGGTTACAGGCTTGCTTATTAAAACATAATAAACATTTATGCATGTGCTTAAAAGTCTTAAAGTGCTTGAACCCCAATAATTGCTGCTTGCAGCTATATTTACTTTTTGCCTTTGGAACAACATGGGCCAGTGAATTGTTCACATGTTCACAAAACGTATATGTTCACAAAACATATAATATGCAGGCTAGAATAATATAGACTTGTGAATTGTTTCAAAGAGATGCTCAGTTCTTTTGACCTTTTCCAAACCCACAGCTTGGTTTCTTAAATTACTTTTGGAATATAAAAAATATGCTGGATTGACACGATTGATAGAAATTCTAGCTGAACTGGTGTCATGTGAAACCCTGCTGTTTTTGCTGATGTTTTGAAGGTCAGGTTGCCTGAATAGATGAGATTAATGGATAAAGGTTTTACCAACAGCATTAAGTCACGTTTAATAATAAATCAAATTGAAGTGGTATTATAATATGTGCTAATGTTAATTTGTCACAGTTTATAGGGTTAGTTCACGGCAAAAAATATTCAACCTCATGTTATTCCAAATCCATGTGACTTTCTTTCTGACATAGATGTGACGCAGTACACTGAATGCTGGCGTATTTGATTTGAGAGCTACAGAAGAGGAAAATATTTTCAGATTTCTTGCAGTTTTTTGCATCTGTCATGTTCCACATGTTATTTTGGTAAATCACATTAATGCATTTAAAAAGCTGTCATCTTAACCATTTTTAAATGTTGTTTGGCCTATTCTTATCCTTAAAGCATCTTTTGCTCTGACCATAATCTGAACTTTAAACCTGCTGTGTGTGTGTGCTTCAGTAAGCGTGTGAATGCACTTCATTATCCTTCTCATCTCCATGTCATGGTCCTCTTTAATGGATTCATCTGTATTCTGCATTGCATGAATTCCATTAAGAGCCATTTGGAATTCTGAATGGGCGGATTTGGCTTATGTCAAAGGTCTTTCGCCTCGGCTGGTTTTCTGTTGCCGTTTCATCTCCTCTGTGAAGTAATACGTGAATTAGATTTGGAGTAAAACTTCTGGCTCCTGTCAGCCACTGTATTTGGAAATCTTTCTTGGTAAATGAAAATATTATATTATTATTTTCATCAAAAGGATTAACTGTGATAATACTTCTGGGAAGTCACGTTATCATTCATGAACATACTTTCGATACCCCTGCGAAAGCTAATATTAGCATGTTACGTGTCTGAAATACAATTAAATATTTCATACATTTTGCACAATCACACAAAATTACAGCTTGATTGGAAATGGCACCAATAAAATTGTTTTGTCATATTATCTTTCCTTTTTTTCTTCACACCATCACGTTTTGTAATGTGTCTGTCGCCCTAACCAAGTACACTAACTTTTAAAAACGTTATAGGAGCAAAATTGTTGATTGTGATTGAAATTAAGCCACAATTGCAGAACCGTTAAAATTGGAAACAACAAAACAGTACATAAATATTAGTGCTGTCAATCAATTAATCGCCAATAATCACATCTAACAAAGTTTGTGTGTAAACATACTTTTTTTAACAGTTGCAAAGTTTCAAACCAAATACCTACTAGCATGCGATTTCGAATGCAGCAATAGTGTGATGAATATAATTTTACATGTTTGTATTATGAATTCCTGATTAATAACCTAGTTTGAGTTATTAATCAAACTCAATAGAGGATTTGCATATGAAAAGATGCAAATGTTTCATTCTATCTCAGACTTATTAAGCATTCAGAAGTCTAATAATCCCTATTGTTGAGTGTGAATTATAAATCCAAACTGTGTGTAAGGTGTCCTGCTAATCAGAACCAACTGTGAGAGGGTACTGTCAGAATGTATGAATACTTCATGACTGATAACTGCAGAGGAGGGTAATGAATAGAAATCTTGACCATCCCAAAGAGATGATTTTTCATTTTGCCACAGGAGTCACTGATATTCCCTCACTGTTCCTTGCTCCAAATTTATATTTCATTCTCTCCCACTGTCAATGTCACACATTTACTTTTTATCTCTATATTTCTACAACAGAAAAAGGAGAAAGGCTAAAGCAAGATGACCTTTACACTAAGAAACTGTCAGTCAAAGAGTTCACCTAAAATTCTGCACATTGTTCGTTTCATTACGACATTGAATTTAATTTCAATTAGTCATACATAAAATTCCTTCTTTTTAGCTCATTTAAAACCAATTAATTTATAATAAAACAACATTTATACATACATATGCACACATGTACATATATATTCTCAAAAAAAAATTGAAAAGTGCTGTTTTGATGTATGATTCCTGGAGACAACAGGAAGTTCAGGGGACTTTTAACTAGGCTTCCTCTAAGCCTTTTTTCACCTCTTGCAGATGCACCTGTTTTGGGCTTCTACCGCAGTCTTTGTTAGACATTATCTTTTTTCTTCTCCAAAGAGACAAAATGGATGTGGCCTGGAATTTACAATCATATTCTGTGGAATAATCATGTATGGATTTATTTCACTTTTGGACACAAAATGGAGGATTCTAGTACGTGGGAACAAAAGGATTTGGTATGATCAATTTTCCTTTTTCTTTTGACTGTAAAGAGATTGGACTACTTTCCGTTCACAGGAAGTGGATGGATTATTTCTGTGTTGTTGTCTATTTTTTGTATAAAGCAGCAACCATCTGACTGAATCATTGATGAATATCTGCTTACAATGTCTGAATTTATTTATTGTCTTTTTATGTTATCAGAATTGTTTCAGAAGCATTGCAATGTAGTTCTGAGGTGTTATGAGTGATTTTATGTTGCTGGGGTGTTCTGGGTAGGCTCATGGCTCAGTTCAAAACAGCCCACCCTTAAGTTTCAGTGGTTTTTCCCCCGTAAATCGTTCTTTTACTAGCACATTAACATTGGTTGTAACCATGCCTGAGCCTTTCCAGATGAGGGTGGAGCTTTAACAGCTCACGCTTCGGTTGCTCAACAACAACAAAACTGGAGAATCTCACGCAGCCAAAATGATGATTGTCAGTAATGGTGTTCAGCCTTACATTGTTCAAACCGGATGACGGCATGGCAACAACACTCTACTATAACAACTCTTCTTCTTCTCTAAAGCAGCCCAACATGGCCTCACCCCCTTTGTTGTGTGTTCCCGGGGGCAGGGTTTATGTAAGTTGTGATGTCACCAACCCGGGAAGAAGATCGTTGTAGTCCCTACCAGCTGTTTGTTGTAGTCCTTAAACAGCAAATTCTTTAAAAGAAAATATCTCCCTTTACATTGAACTTTGAGCGTCGTAACTTTGCAGATGCTGTTTATGCTCAAACAGCAACATTACACACTAACTAAAGTTAAAGTGAAATCATAATCAAGGACCCCCTTAAAACCTGAACCCATTCATAACAGTGTAAACAACGGTAAATTGTCTTATTGCGAAACATAATTGCACAGCTCAACAAGCCATGCACGTCTGTAGATAGTACCACTAAAAATAAATAAAATAAAGCAAAAGTTGAACATTAACAAATGGCAACTCATCACAAAAACACACAGAAGCCTGGTGGTAAATGGCAATAGTTCTTTTATTTTTTCTCTATATTTTAAAGGTTTATTATTTACAAAGAAAAAAAAAAAAGAAAAAGTAATTTTTTGACAAACACCGTTTGTCTGCATATATGTATAAGAAAGTATACATTTACCTTTCTTTATTCAGGATCAAGTAACTAATTGTTCATGTTTTGTTATTTATTGAATAATTTTTGTCCCCGTTTTTTTTTTTTTTTTTCATTCTTTTTTTTTTTTTAAACCAAGCGTCGGTATGCATGAACAAGCATAATGGAAAAAAATAATCAGCTGAGATTAAGAGTTTGAGGCCTGTTCTAGAATCTTCCATTATTTGCATCACATCATAGAACACATCAAACAAAATAATTTCGCCTGAATCGTAGAGGCTGCAAACCAAACATTTAGTTTTTTCCCTTTATTAAAACATCACTCTTCCCTCTTGTTCTTTTGCATTGTTAATTTCCCATGACATAAACACAAATATATGATAAAAATAAATAAAAAACAAACAAACATACGAAGATATGTGCTGGTTTTCTTAAACACCTCCTCAGAAAGTGACAGCATTTTTTTTTTTTTTTTTTTTTTGTGTATTGTTGTATGAGCGTCTCTCCTTTCCATTCTAACAGTATTTAAAGCTGAGAGGAAAAAGCACATTAACACGGGAAGCGTTCCCCTCCGAAGGCAAGTACAGTATCAAAAAGTAGCAGGTATCTGTACACTAGTTTCTATACACTATGGCATAGCAGGAGTTAAACACTTTTTGTTGTATTTAACCCCTTTAGTTAACCAACTAATGTACAGTATATGTTTCTGCTTCTAGATTTCTCTCTCTCTTTAAACAGAAAGTGCAATTCACAATGAAAGTTTGAAATGTTTCGCTTTGGCCAGTTTCTTTCCACACAACATCAGTGGCTATAAAGTTTAGTACCACACACATTTAACCATTCCCAGGATCTATTGTGATTCCAGTTGATACTGATTAGTTTGTTAAATGCTAATAGATATACTTGGTATTTTCACTAGTTTGTTAATCGCATATGCCAAGCAAAGACCGCTGCGATCCCGTTTTTTCTTTTTGATTTGATACTTTTGGCCATTCCCATTGCTTTTTGTTCTCATTGGAAAACATTGAACAAACACGTATACACTTGTTTACATACATGTGTGCGAGCGCGCACACACACACACAAGTCACACTCATGAAAGGAACAGGATGAAACATGGCTATAGTTTAGGCACAAATACTTAAGAATGTCCTTTTCGTGAAAATTCAATGTTTCTGATACGCACAGAGAACGTCTAGGCAGACAATAAACAAAAAAACATAATCTCACAATACATTTAAATCTCAACATTTTTTAAATAGTTTCTCTTTTTAAGTATTCATGTTAATGCATGCGTTTATGGTCGCTGTATGGGATTTGCACTGGTACGGTACTACTGACACAAGTGGGGTTTTTCTTTTTCTTTTTTGACATTGTGCAAGGGGGCTTGGAGACTTTGCACAGGTCAGATGAGTTTTTGCTTTAGTCTACCGAATTTCGGTAGCAGTATTGTACGAATAAATTAAAATAGTCAAATAAGTCACAGCTGCTAGTTACCTCTAGTTACGCCCAATACGGGCAACTGACATGCCATTTCAAAGTCTTAAGCCCCAGACTGGATGAATCGAAGAACGGGAGAGATAAAAACCTTAATGCAAAGCAGCTTCTGTTTTTCTTTCTTTGAATATCTATATTTTGTCCCTCTGTTCTCTCTGACACTTTGTTGGATTCACATAATTACTCTTGGAAAAAAAATACAGAATAGTTTCTGCTTGGATAATTGTGTTGTGTCTGCAGTGCCATCGGTTTACAGATTTTTATGTTGCATAAAGGTTAAACTTAAAGGTTGATGTTTTTGTACATACAGTGAAAAAAATACATAAATAAATGTTATGCTTTCACAGTCTTTAAATATGAAAAATAATGGAAAATGCATAACCAGAACATCTAGTTCTATGTAATAGTATGACGTTAGAGTAGTGTGTACATAATACTGATATGAGATGAACACTATTAATATAAAACTATCATAAAAGAAAGCATCTATTGATATACACAGACAGCTGGTGGCTTCCTTATTTTACGTCAGCCCAGGAAATGCTCAATTTGATTTCCATTTACGGATTGTAAATGATGTAAATGATGATGTAACATTTGCATTAAGCTTTGCTACTGATGAGCTGATGATGTTGATGATGATGAAACCCCCCCCCAAAAAAACCCCCCACCCGTGTACCTTTACATTTGACCAGCAAAATATTTTGGAATACATATAGTGCTACCTACAGTATAGTGCTACTATTTGCATTAAGGTTTTCTTATCTCTAATGATTGTTTCTGATGTTTGTTGTCACATATTACCATTTGAATATATATTTATATATATGCATATATAGACATTACCCAGGCGGCTGACAGAGATAAGACATTGCCATGTTGAAATGCACCACACATTACTTTTTTTAAATACTATTTCTACAAAACTATGTACAACACACATATAGGTAATCTTTATATCACAGTCTATTGCATAATGGTGATAATCTTTAGTTTTATAAATATTGTAAATGTACAGTCTTTAAGTGACATTTCATAATGTCTGTCTCGTTCTGAAATCAGATATAGAAAATAAAACCATCCGATTTGACCACACATCCTTCGTAAAAACGAACTAAATTAAAATAAAAAATAGAAAGAAAAAAAAAAACATTCATTCCCTTTAATGCACAAAGGCTGTCTTGAAACACAACGCAATTACTGCACAACACAAAGTATTGCAGATATCGAAACTGCACCTTGATTTGGCGCGCCGAGCATTTTCTGATATTCTCTTCTTTTTTTTTTCCAGCCGGTAAAAGTTTGTAGATGTGCTTTTTAAACATTTCAGTATTTCCCAGGTTCGTTTTGCGCAAACATTTTCCACAGTGATGCCAAAAGCTGCTGAATGCTGGACTTGTTTTATCATCTTCTCGTCGAGAACAAAAATTCAACAAAAACACATTCAAAAACATCATTGCATTTCCGTACCAAAAACAAAAAATCTGAACTGTAATGAAAAAACGTCAACAGAAAAGAACATCTTCAGACACGTTATAGTCACATATGTTAGAGAGGAAGACTTGCGTTTATACTAGAGTTTTTTTTTTTTCCCATATGGTCAATGCCAAATATTCTAGTTGGATTCGCACATATATATATATATATATATTTGTATAATATACATTCTTAAGTTGAAGGGGAAGTGTGTCTAAAATATAGTACAAGGAAATTCTGTACAGGATAGCTATGAGGTTATTTTTTTTTCAGAGGAAGTTGGAGGAAAAAAAATACAAGTCTTTTCCCCATTTTTTGTCTCTCCATAAAAATCAATCTTTTAAAAAAAAATGAATGTGAAAAAAGTAAAATGGGATCATAAATTCGATGCGAACCGCATCTTGTCTTGTTCCGTCTCTGTACTGCTTAAGACTGCCGACTCTCTCCTGGAGCCCGTGGAATCCCTGTGCTGGGCACTAGAAGGCGCCATGCGCACCGGCGGTAATGCGCCCGATGACATCTGCCGGAAAAGGGCGACCCTCTGTGGGACGTTGGTACGGATGCCGCTTTGCAGCACAGAGCCCGGGGCCTGGACGCCTGCCGCGGATCCCATGGGTGGCTGAATGGAAGCGAGTGATTCGCCTGATGTGGGGTGTGCTCGGGCAGCCAATGAGGTCTCGTGGGGCAGTGACGGCTGCGAGGCAGAGAGGTGGCGTAAGTCCTTGCTCAGGCTGCCTGACTGGAGCACCTGTGCGCTCTTGTGGACATCGCTTCTCTGAGGGGACGCCCCTTGCGATTGCTGTGGCTGTTGTTGCGCCGGTTGTTGTGGTATGGAACCAGGCGAGGACTGCTGGGGTAAGGGTTGCTGTACAAGGGACAGTTGGGAGGCCGTCGGCGATCCGTACTGGAATGTTCGGCTGGCTATAGGGGTCTGCACCGGGGGACTGCAAATGGATGTGGTGAACGAACAAGGGGACATGATCGCCCCCGCCGGTTGCTGCAAGGGCGTAGGGGGATTCTGGGAAGAGGTGCTCAAGTTACCGTGAGAAACACTCGGCGCCGAAAACGTGACGCCCTGTGAGGGCGGCACGCGGCCTGATGGGGTTATAGTGGCGGAGGTGCTGTAGCTTAGTGGGGCGGCCTGCTGCTGTAATTGGTTGTTCCCAAGAATAGCAGTCGCTGTAGTGAACGGTGGCTGAGCGGGAGAGTTAATGATGGAGTTTCCAGACATCGGCGTGGAGTTCATCCCCGTGACCGATTGCTTCCGATCCACCATCATCACCATCTCTCGGTCCTGCCGAATAATCTGCTTCAGCAGCTCGTTCTCCTGAGTGTTGAAGACGCCAGCGTTCAGATCCTTCTGAAATTTCTGGAGCAGGAGTGAGTTCTTCTTCCCTGTTGGGGGGTGAAACCGAAAGATAGTCAATCTTTAGTTTAGGCTGAGCAGTTAACAACTAGACCAAATAGGGTAACAAAGAGTGTTGAACAGTGAGAGGAGAAGCACAAAGGTCTCACAAATGTAGAAAGGGGAGGCTAGTCACTCCTAAGTAGAGATTTTGAAGTAGGACTGAGGTGAACTTCTGAGGTGCTTACCACATTTGCTTATGCATTGAATCTCAATACACATTTGTTTTTTTTTACTATTGGTATATAGCAAGTACACACATTTCAAAGTCTAAAACATCACAATCTCCAAGCACACCACAAGATACTCAAAAATGTTTCGTTACCCTCCTGAAGAGCAGGCCTCAAATCATTTTTAGAGCTTTTTTCTAAACTGGTGTGAAGGTATTAGCTGGTTTCCTAGTCTGGTCAGGCTGGCCTTGTTTTAGAGGGGTTTTGATCATTTGTAATCTGGTTATGCTTGAAGACCACAACCAGCTAAACTTTATTGGACAAGTTTGGCCTGGCTAGATGATGAGATAGATTAGGTATGTCCAAGCTGTTTGTTTTCCATCAGGGTATCTAGTACTACTTTAACAGGAACACCACAAAGTTTATAGTAATAATAGAACTTTATAATGAATAAAATAATCTCTATGTCAGCAGCCAATGGTCCTATAAACCTTTTATTTGATATTATTGTGTTCGTGATCTACAGTGGATGACTAGATTGTCCCTTTAAAAAAATAAAATGAAGAAAACGATCAATGCATTAATTAAAATACTTTTTCAGATCGACAAATATAAAGTTTAGTGCAATGAAAAAGTTAATGTTTTTTAAATGATTATTTTTAGCCCACCATAGTCTACAAATGATGCATCAAAATATAAGTATAATCATTGATCAGTGCAATTAATAGTTGCCTATTTGTGGGTTACTGTGATATCGATGTCATATTCTATAAAGCTGGAACCAGCAATAAGAAAAATCAACTGATTGATCAGCTTATGTTTGTAAAGAATGCTAGAATGTGAGATTAGATATGGTGCAACGGCTATTAGGGTTTCCAAACATGAATTTAATTTTACTCCTGTGTGCCAAATGGATTTAGATATATTCCATTCTTTTACTAGTCACAATTTTGCTGCTATCATAAATGAGGGATGTATAGATTTTTCCATGAACCTCTTCTATTACTGCCCTTTTGTACACAATAGCTGAGCAGAGCTCTATTGTTACGTAAGATGACTGAGTAAGACTCTTATGAGCTGAAGGCATAAAGCAATAGGCTATCAGTCTTTCATCCATAGCTGTAAGAGCGAATCAGGAGGGAGGCATGCTGGGGTTTTTACCATTCAAGGTGAAAGTACAGTTTCATGACCCAGCTGCTGTGGGACATATAAAATTTTACTATCAAGCTCTCTGCAGTGTTGGAGCCAGAATTGTTATATACAGTATTTAATCATTAAGGAAGAAATATTAAACTATGTTGTGTTTAGAAAAAGAAAATTACATTTTAATATGAATTTAAGACATGTTTAGACAGCATATTTTATTATTGCCTGGCTTGTTGTTGCTAACAGTTTTGCAGTGAGTCAAATAAGTTTTGTAGATGTGTTGCATCATAAATAATATTCTTCAAACTTTGCAAAAGTCCCGTGAACAATGTCAATGCTACTAACATTTCTTTTTTTTTTGAAAAACCATGCATAATTTGTCACGACTATCTGACAGACATTACTAAAATGTACATCTATTAAGAAATTACACGTCTTTGTGACAGCACTGGTATTTAATAAAGCTTTCAGTACAGAATCTACTAAATATGAATATTTTGCTATAAACTTAAAATATATTGCTATAATAAACTTTAAGTTTTAAGTATTTAAGTATTTAAAGGGTCAATTCACCCCCCCCAAAAAAAAAAGAAAAAAAAAAGAAAGAAATTAAAATTCTGTCATTAATTACTCACCCTCATGTCATTCCAAACCCATAAGACTTTCATTTATCTTCGGAAGACAAATGAAGATGTCTTTCATTTAAGACATCTTTAATCCATTAGTCCAAATTTTCTGAAGCGATTCGATCACTTTATATGATGAACAGATTTAATTTGGGCTTTTATTCAGATATAAACATTGATCCGCAAACATAAACAGAACCTCAACCGAACCTGCGGGAGAACAAACCTCATTGGTTTTTGCGGAAGATCAAATGTGATGCGTAACACACGAGAAAGAATCTCATTGGTTCTTGCACGTCAAGCAAACATGCTTGAGCTTCTGTTTACCATAACTGATGTGTGAAAAATATCTTCATTTATGTTCCAAAGATGAACGAAAGTCCTATGGGTTTGGAACGACATGAGGTTGAGTAGTTAAAGACAGAATTTTTTGGTGAACTAACTCTTTTAATTTCTACTGCTTAAATCATGGAATTGTAGTACATTCCCTCATTAAATGTTATTACAGTATTTTGTGCTTTTTCTTTTTTAGATTTTGAAGTACTTTTTTTTTTTGCTTTCAATCAAAGTTTGTAATGATGTTTTTCTATAAATGATATTATTTTGGTTTGGTTTGCTTCATGTCTTAAGTCTTTATTGAAGGTTATTTTTGAGGGGTTTTTTTAACCCATGGAAAAATGAATGGGAAAAAGACTTCACAAACCAACAAGGCTTAAAAATGGGCACATTTCTTGTATAGACATACACTACTTAGCCAAAAGTGTGTGGACATAAGCCATCAGCACCAGATGGATGATGGTTTAAATTAAAATAAGAACAATATGATCTGAACATAATGTGATAGCGCAGAACAGTAACTGTCAGGATGAAGAAATTAAAATACTGTCTCCTAATAACTTTCTATAATACGTACATTTTATTTGAGACGGTTCCCGTGGGGGGAAGCAATCTATAACCAGTAACGAAGAGTTTCAGCACTATGTCATTTGTTATTTGCTGAGGCAGAAAATGAGAGATATCATATGTCACTGGAGAAAGAAAGGGGCTCCCGAGGATGAACAAGTCTGGTCTGGACAGGAACACTTATTCAGGGGGACATGAATAACGTGTACATAATCGCGGTAAGGACAAAGACCTCCCTGGAGACTTCTTTTTACAGGCTTGTCGTGTCCTTGCATATCCAAATATACACAATTTCCATGTTCACAGTGCGTATCGACTAGTCTGGTAGCGGTAAACATGGTTGGGTGAGTCAGGCCAGTGATGCATTTTGGCAGGGGAAAAAAAAAAGTGACTAATTGTCCCTGATGTTTGCAACCCACCCTGAAAGAAGTGGCCTTTGTGCATTCATTCTCAGAAGGCAAAGGCCATGATGTGTAATCTACTGGTAGCAACAGTGAAATAAATCCAGATGAATATTGAGGAGACTATGGTCTACTTCTAAATAAACACGCACTGCATGTCTACAGACTTACGTGATGTCTGACAAGAAGTTTGTAGGTACCGTGAATTCTGTGAATGAGGAGTTGATCAAAAACATGTTATTCAGAGGACTCTAAAGGGCCAGTGGAAAAGGGGATCTAGACAAGGTCCTTGCAGATCAAACAGGATGTTTTACAGATGTTTAAATGTGTTCTGCTGGATATGTTTAAGTCGTACATGTTTTCTGACACCCTTGCAGGAACTTGGAACTTGGTATGCCATGTTTTATTGACCAGGTCTTGCCGTCAAACAAAATCTACAGGGATTTCTGCAGAATATTATATAATCGTAGGTTACACTAAACTAAGAATTTGGCATTCAGTGACCCAGAAAGTATTTAGACACTTAAGTCGCATTTGAAAATGTATGAATGTCATTGCATTACATAACAAAATATGAAAACCAAGTTACATGACTTGGAAAGAATGCAATGTGACTTCGTTTTAGGAGTTTTTAAAGTATAGTTCTAGCACATGCATGTATTTGCTACAAATGTTTAGAAATGTTTATTTTATTGTATTTATTGTATTCATGGCATAGTGCCACCACATTTATGTAGTGCATAACTTTAATTTTCTTTAGTTTTCATATATATTATGTGCGTGTGTGTATGTATGTATGTATGTATATAATAATGAATGTGAAATTAGATTAATGGATTTCTATATAATCATAAACTGTACATTATTACGTTTCTAAAGCTGTGCATGTACGCATGCCTAAATGTGTTTTGCTTTAGATGATGTCAGTATATCCAAATTGTATGTTTCGGTGTATATCCAACAACCAAACAAATATGGAAGCTTGTTTTCACCATGAAATAAAAAATAAAAAAGGTAATTGCTACTTCTTCTCACAACTGACTTTTTTTCTCAGAATTGCAAGATATAAACTCACAATTGCGAGTTATAAAGTCAGAATTATGAGATATAAACACGCAATTGCATGTTATGTCCAATTGTGAGGGAAAAACTTTTTTTTTCTGCGAGTTTATATCTTGCAATTCTGGGAAAAAAAGTCAGAATTGTGAGATATAAAGTCAGAAATGCATGATAAAAACTCACAATTGTGAGTTATAAAATCAGAATTGTGAGATATAAACTCGCAACAGTTGTGTCCAATTGTGAGGGAAAAAAGACACATTTTTTCCTCCGAACTGTGAGTTTATATCACGCAATTCTGACTTATAAGACACAATTGTGAGTATATCTTGCAATTCTGAGAAAAAAAGTCCGAATTGTAACTAAATCTCACAATTCTTACTTTATAACTCATAATTCTGAAAAAAAAAAACAAGCTTCCATAAATACCTGTCCCAAATGTTTCTCTTAAGTAAAAGAACAAATTAGGCAATTGTTAACACATAGTAAGAATAGTGAGCAAAATTCTTACATTTAATAAGAATTTTTAGTTCATGTAATAATTTGATGGCAATAATAATAATAATTTTTTAGCACAGTTTGAGACTTTTTTTTTTTTTTTTTTTTTTAGATCAGTGCTCAGTTTTAAGCAAAACTCGCAATTTCATCTTAGTCTCATAATGGAAATCTCCATGGTAGTTTTTCTTTCCTGTGGGGAGTGGTTGGGGCAAAAATATAATTTGAGAGTGTCACAACATTTGATTGTGAGCAAGAAAAGATCTATAAAAAAGACATTCTGAACATTGCCTTAGCATTGATCTCACAGTAACCCACAGTGTCTTTCAGAACAAAACCTATTACATGGGGCTTGTACGGAGAAACACAAATTCCCAAAGAATGTTCTTAGACATTCAGTAGAACGGAACATTCCATTTCACCTCTAAGCTTGACGGCCTCCGCTGAGACACATTAGCCCTCTGCCGCATTCATCTGGGGCTGAATGGGGATATTGGGCTTCATTCCTCTCTATCTGTGTCACTAAAGATGCCTAATAACCTGGAGTCTGCCTCCCATTCGCTAATTAATGAGTGGAACACAGTGAGCCGTGAACGTGGCACAACATTGAGCTCAAGCACCTTGCCAGGTGGCTGCCATGAAGTTTGGACCATGGATATAAATAGGCCGGGACAAAGCTGCTTATGTTTTAGCTTCTGTTGTTAATAATAATAATTATTAACTACTTTGATATGACTGTTATCTGAGTTTAGGTAAATGTCAACCTGGAAATATCCTGGAATTTTAAAGCTCTGAATAATTTATTTGGCTCTTTGTGAGTGCAAAAGAGCAAAAAAAAAAAAAAAAAAAAAAAAATTACACAACTGAAAATCATGGAAATTCACTGGTATAAAGGTGTGGGAGCCCTGTGTTTGAAAGATCACTAACTAAAATTAGCAATGATGCTACTAATTTGTTATATTTATCAGTAGCTTAACATCTTCATCAGTTAATCTGTTTTTCGTAATAGTGTAGCCATTACCAAGATACTTTTCCCAACAAGTACATTTTTTTAAAGGGTTAGTTCACCCAAAAATGAATTAATTACTCACCCTCATGTCGTTCCACACCCGTAAGACCTTTGTTAATTTTCAGAACACAAATTAAGATATTTTTGATAAAATCTGATGGCTCAGTGAGGCCTGCATTGACAGCAAGATAATTAACACTTTCAGATGCCCAGAAAGCTACTAAAGACGTATTTAAAACAGTTCATGTGACTACAGTGGTTCAACCTTAATGTTATGAAGCGACGAGAATACTTTTTGTGCGCCAAAATAACATATTTTTTATATTCATCAAAAAAACTTTATTCAACAGTGTGGGCGGTTTCAAAACACTGCTTCATGAAGCTTTGAAGCTTTACGAATCTTTTGTTTTGAATCAATGGTTCGGAGCGTGTACTACCATAGTCACGTGATTTCAGTAAATGAGGCTTCGTTACATCATAAGTGTTTCGAAATCTCAATGGTCCACCACTGGGGGGCGTGACTTTGGCAGTTTGATACACGCTCCGAACTACTGATTCGAAACAAAAGATTTGTAAAGAAAAATTTTGGTGCACAAAAAGTATTCTCGTTGCTTCATAACATTAAGGTTGAACCACTATAGTCAAATGAATTGTTTTAAAAATGTCTTTAGTCGCTTTCTGGGCATTGAAAGTGTTAATTGCCTTGCAGGCCTGAGCCATCGGATTTTATGAAAAATATCTAAATTTGTGTTCAGAAGATGAACGAAGGTCTTACGGGTGTGGAACAACATGAGGGTGAGTAATTAATGACAGAATTCTAATTTTTGAGTGAACTAACCCTTTAAGTTAGTTTTTAAAAGTTTTAAAATCACATGTTTGTATGTTGCTAATCCAAACCGTCCTTTCTTTCTATTTCCTACTTTAAGTAGTATAGTGAGTATAGTAGTATAAGTCCAAAACATTCTAGTGAATCAGTTTGTTTGAAAAAACAATACACTTACTGTAGCACTTTAGGTTACCTTTTTATGATGAAATGTTCATTTAAATCTTTTTTTTTTTTTTGATCAGTCTATCAGTTTTTTTCTACATATACATAATTTTTTATGTTTAAGATTAATAGTCACCTGATTTTTGTTGTCTAATTCTGTGTCTGATTATATAGACTCATTATATAATCTGGTAAATTTAATAACATATTAACATACTGCCCCTTAGCTGCTTTTTATAACTACATATTTAAAGTGGCTTGAGGTATACATTAACTATTTTAAATGCTACAATTTTAAGGTATATTTCCCACCACTTTTAAACGTACAGACAAATAATAATTAACAACAGAATGAAGCATTTTTGTGTTTGGCAACATCATCATAACAAGCAGCAGCGTTGTTATCATCATTATGATTATTTTCTTGCAGTAAAAACCTTAAGTGAAGCACATTTTTTGGAATTTCTTGAACTGATCAAATAGTATGCATGCATTGATTATTATAAAGACAGATATATGATCAATGCCCAAACATGACAGGGAAAATACTATAAAAAGTACTTGCCTTGACTTTAACAGTAGCATGCAACTTTGTTTTTACTTACAATGGCTTTTTATTCGTTTGATTAAACCTTCGTTTTGAGGTCCACTGGTGCACTGAACGCATGCTGGCTGCCTTAAGCCTGTGGATCGTTTCAGATGTGAGGGGGGAAAATCTGGATCGTCATGAGGAATTTACCTGCTGCCTACTGGTCGGCCAGGACACTCTTGAAAACGAGATGAGCTCATCTCAAGAGGGGCTCCTGGTCAAATAATTTTTAAATAAAGATAGATACATCAATTGTACAACATGTCATTCTGGTTAATGCATGGTAACTTTTGTTTTCTTTTTTTGGCAAATTCTTTTGCTTAGGACGAGACAAGCATTTGCAGTCCAAAAAACAGTACATGGAGCACCAATCATGTCACGGTCCGTATTTTTCCCTTGTATGAGACAAGACCCCTTGTTTTTAGTTGTTTTAGTCTAATGTCAAATCAAAAGTGATGGCAACTTGCAGTGGCAATCTAGTACAAGCCCGTTCTCCACATGAAAGGACAAATGCACGTCTTGGTTTTGTTTACACCGCTCATCTCGCGTTGTGACTGACGTTAAAAGGGTGAAAACGTCGATGCCACAAACAGAGATGGGTGTAGATATAATCCTAGTTTGGAATTCGGACAGTGTAATGCATACTGTCGAATTGGGGGTTTGTTTCATTTCTTTTAATTTGATTTGATTGGCCTGATCACATCGATCCTCATCTGTTATTGATTATTTGTGACGTGCATGTCACAATGGTGTGGGCATATTGATCCAAACCAATCCAATCCAACTTTTAGTGCAAGGCAAGTCAATAGCATCATGCCAGAATTTAGCAAATAAACACAAAAATAAAACAACTAAACTAAAGAAAAGCCTATATCTAAAATTCACTTTTTTATAAGGGCTGGATGCAGGCAAGCAGGTACTAAAATTTATCGATCCCAATGACTGTTTAATGGAACTTAAAAAGGGATATTCTTTTTTACATTTTTAGTGTTTTGTTTCATGCACTCAAGTTGTGAAATTATGCAGGGATTCATGCTATATTAGTATACGTCATAACCATTTCATATGCTTAAAAGAGAAACATTTACTTTGAGTTTTCAGGTCACATCTTAAATTATCTCCTGGTTTTATCTTATGAACTGCGAAATCAAAAGATGCAAAAAGAAAGAAACAAGACATTTTTATACTGACGTATTCAATATTCATATCAGCCCCTTATTAAAAGAAGTGTTTTAATATATATTTTTGGAGTTATGCTTGAATGTGTCCACTGAATTTAAGATGTATTTGTGCTTCACTTCAAATCTGGTCTGTCACAAACTAGTTAAACATTGATGTTGAGTAAAAGGTTCATGGAGATGTTGGGTGAAAAGTAACAAGGCTCATGCTCAAGACCATATTTTAAACCGTAGTGACAGAGAATTCAATTATATAATACAAAAAAGGTTATATACCAAACCCATTGAATGGTGCAGAACATCAAACCGATGTTCTACTAATGTTCAGAATGTATTAGCTCACATTTGAATTCACACAATTCAAATTGATGATGGACGGTGGCCTGTATCTCAGCAATGAGACAAAGACTAAAATATGCAGCATTACAGAACCTGATGTGTCTGTTTTAAGACAGCTTGAATAAAATCCTTTTTTTTTTATTTTCCATTGTTCCTTTGAAACTGGTTGAAAGAGAAATCCTTCTTTTCAGTGTTTCTATGAAGTAAGTGTGAGTGATAATGGATTTGTGTTTAGTGAGGAAATGTTAAAGTACATCAAGCCAACTGGTTTTAAAAAAGTACATTACGTATATTCTGAGACTATTGTAGTGTAGTACAAATATAATTCTATTTAAGGACGTTTTCATGGAGAAGAACATTCAGTGAAGTAGTAAATGTGCTGTAGTGAAAAATGAGGTGGGTATAAGGTGTTGCTGATTTTTTTTTTTTTTTTTTTTAAATGTGATATTTTAGATGTTAATGTTGTCATTTAATGAATGTTGATGTGATTCATGCAGTTTTTGCACAAATTAACTTCCAAAAAAATAACACATTTGGAAAATAAACATTCGCTGCTTTGGAACAATATGTTTTGTGAAAAGAAAACTTGGGTAACACTTTGCAGTAGTTCAATTCATTAACATTAGTTAATGCATTGGGTATCATGAACAACATTATTTTATAGTATCAATTAATTAATTAATTAATGTTAAAGGATTAGTTCACTTCAGATTTAAATTTTCCTGATCATTTACTCACCCCCATGTCATCCAAGATGTCTTTCTTTCTTCAGTCGAAAAGAAATTATGGTTTTTGAGGACTTTTCTCCATATAGTGGACTTCAACAGTTACCAACGGGTTGAAGGTCCAAATTGCAGTTTCAGGGCAGCTTCAAAGGGCTCTACACAGCCGAGGGTCTTATCTAGCGAAATGATTGGTCATTTTCGAAAAAAAAGAAAATAATAAAAATGTATATACTTTTTAACCACAAATGCTCGTCTTGCAATGCCCCATGCATTATGTAATCACGTTGGAAAGGTCACGGGTGAAACAGGCGGAAGTACCGAGGTTGGGCAAAAAACTCCATCTCGTCTTCTTCTCCAACTTCAAAATCGTCCGACATTGTTGTTTTACCTTTTTTAGGCCATAAAGGTCTTTGCACGTTCACTTTGTAAACACTTGCTCGGTACTTCCGTGACCTTTCCAACGTGATTACATAATGCGTGGCGCATCGCAGAGCAGTGCAAGATGAGCATTTGTGGTTAAAAAGTATATAATATTTACATTTTTATTTAGAAAATGGCAGATCGTTTCGCTAGATAAGACCGTTATTCCTCGGCTGGGATGGTGTAGAGTCCTTTGAAGCTGCACTGAAACTGCAATTTGGACCTTCAACCCGTTGGGAACTGTTGAAGTCCACTATATGGAGAAAAATCCTGGAATGTTTTCCTCAAAAACCATCATTTCTTTTCGACTGAAGAAAGAAAGACATAAACATCTTGGCTGACATGGTGGTGAGTAAATTATCAAGAAATTTGAGTTCTGAAGTGAACTAATCCTTTAATTCATTAATATACAATTGTTAATTAATAAATGGTGAAAAAGTGCTGTTCAGTCTTAGTTCATGATGCCTGATGCATAAATTATAAAGTATATGAAGTTACCATAAATTGAATTAAATTGAATTAATATTATTATTATTATTATTACATATTTCTGTGCTTTGAGGGAAAAAAATAAGTAAATAAATAGAATAAAGTAAGCACTTTAAATGAGCAGGGTCTACACTAACATGTGAAGAACTGGTCCTAATTGATAGATAATTATTTAAGCCCTTGCCCTTTAGTGCACCAGCTCAAAACCCCTCTAGGGGGCGCTCTGCTGCTACTAGGGTCAAGGGAGGGGGCGGGGTGGTGCTCATACCCAGGTGTGCGGGGTCGGGGAGTGGAACGGAGGCTCATGCTGGTGAGGGTTTGCCTCCGTCCACCCTCCATGCGTCCATTTGGGGATGACATTGAACCAAAACCAACAGGGCGACTGGCCCTGGGCAGGACAGCTACATGCACTGTCGCTTACCGACAGACCACTCAGTTAAGTCTAGCAAATTACATTCAGTTGCTATTAGTTTTACCGGTTCATAATGACTATAATCCATACGAGACATTTGGAAAAAGAAAAAAGAGAAAATAAGGGCAGCATATATACACGTCATGCAACACAATGGTAGATGATTGAGGTGCGATGAAAGACAGGACAAACGCGCAACAAACACACACAAGGTTCAGGCAATAGACTAGAAGAGAAGGCGAGGGTTGGATTTTTGGTCTTACCGATGCGGTCTAAGCGGTCAATTGCCACTGTTTCGAAAGCACGGCGCATCATGGGATATTCCTCCAAGACTTCATTGAAATGGTCCACAGACAGCGAGAAAAGTCGGCAGTAGGTGTCAGCGCGGACGCTAGCTGTACGACGACCCTTCGTCAACAGGCAGATCTCTGTGGGAAATAGATGAATTAAACATATTACATATTTTATATAATGGAGGTCATTAGTTGGACAAGGAGGTAGGCTGAGAAATCTTCAAGGCTACTTGGATTAGCAGGACAGCTAATTTAATATGTGGTGGGCGTAGCTTTTTTACACTTTAGATAATATAAAAAAGATCACCTTTACTTGATGGTATCTGCAACACTTTTCATGTGTAGGTCACGTGGTGAATGATTTTAGCATTTAGCTGTGTGCTGAAGCTCCGATGCAAGTCGTGTGATAAGGAATTAAGACTGTTTATTTGTATTACACACTTGTATGTATTACAGACCTGTTTGCATAATAATAATAATTATATAAGTATTTATTTCATATAATAAGATTTATATTTATAAATATATTTATTAATCATAAATAATCAAATCAAATTAGTATTATATTACTATTATTATTATTATTATACAAACAGTAAATAAAATGGTATTTTATTATAGAAACAAAGAATCAAAATCAAATAATGTTTGCATAATAATAATCATTTATAATTATGAATATTAAAGTATTTTAACTTGTATATTTATTTATTAATCATCATCATCATTACACAAACAATACATAAACTATTGTTATTTATATTATTATACAAAGACACAAAATCAAACATAATAATAATAACAATAATAATAATAATTTGTATAATACTACTACTACTCATATTTATTAATGTTATCGTATTTGTTTATAAATATATTCATCATTCATTATTATTATTATACAAATAGTAAATAAAATATTGTACATATTATACAAAATCAAAATCAAATAATAATTCATATTTAGTGTGTGTGTGTATATATACATATATACACATATGTGTGCGTGTTTGTGTATATATGTGTATATATATATTATCATTATATACATTTTTTATATATATATATATATATATATATACACACACACACACATTAATCAAATAATAATAATAACTTGTTTGTATAATAATATTATTAATAATAACAATTAATATTATAGTATTTATATTTATAAATATATTTAATAATCATTAATATTATTATACAAACCATAAATACAATTGTTCTTATTTATATTATTATACAAAGAAACAAAATCAAACATTTTCTTCTTCTTCTTATAAATATGTAAATATTTCGTAAAGTATTTTAGTGCATCGATTTTTAATCAGTGAAAATATATTACTATATGTAGGCTATATATCAGGTTTGTATGTATTTATATTACAGACCTACATACCTAAACATGCACCTCATCAGCTAGAAAGCTAGTAAGCTTTTCATTGAATATATTGCACACAGTGTCTCATAGAGAGATTTGTAATGAACCTTGTTGTCAATACTGAGTCATCACTTTCAGTGTAATCTTGTACACAATTTGGCTTAATCTGCCCTGAGGGGGAAAGTCTTTAGTGCTTAGAGAAGATGTCATGCAAATAGCCCTGTCTTTCACCTTGAGATATGCATGAGTAGCATGCATTTCTGTAAGCTAGAGCTGGAGTAAATAACATATGACTACTGATTCTTTGAATATATTTGCTGTAAATGTAGGACTGTAAATCCTGTGCTTCAAAATGACAGATTTTTAGCATTATTCACAGAGTCTAGAGATGATACCCTTGACATTTTGTTCTGGACAGGAAAAAATGCTGTGGAAAAAGTCTGTGTAGCCCGCGGGACATACTAACAACACTCTCCAGCTGGGAGTGGGAACAAGGTGTTGGAGTATTTTAATGGGAATGTGCCATCTCTCTTGCGTCATGTGGTGCAGTATAAAGGTGAGGGTGGCAAAAGTACTTTGCGCTTGCTATTCTATTTCTAATTGGTTCATTAGCCTCAAATGTCACTGTAATGTATATTTTTACAGCCCAATAACAGCGACCGAAAAGTCAGAGATGGAGTGAATTTGAAAGCAACAAAATGATGAAACGTTATGAAATTTCAGATTCCGGTAGTAATTGTCTTACTCTGCACGTCTGTGGCTGACTGCCAAGAGTGGATGAGTGCCTGAACGAGTTAGCGCCTAAGCTAGCAAATGTGTGAAGGTGTCTCTCTCACCCTCACGAAAGAGCATCCAATCAACTTGCCCTCCTCTCGGGCCTTTGCAAATGGAAATGACACTTGACCTCAGAGCCTGGGATGTCCGTCGGTTTGGCACGTATCCCAGCTGTGAGCTACCAAATGGGGTTTGCCTGATTAATCTTGATCAAACACCTCACCTTACCCGGCCCTCACCTTGCGGCACACTGACAGAATTAAGCTTTTGCATTTATTGACTCAAATACCTGCTATTCTAATTTCACCTGGCCAGTTTTCATTTCAGTGATGACACTAATAATAATAATAATAATAATAATAAATGATAATAATTTGTATTTATTATTATTATGCAATTTTTATAATAATAATAATAATATACACAAATCTTTATTATTATTATTATATTTTATTTCTTTATTATCATTAGTATTATTAAAGAAAAATAAAATATTACAATAATAGCATTTTTTAATATTATTTGTATTTATTATGATTAATAATACAAATGTTTATTTATTACTAAACAAAAATTAATAAAATATAATAATAATAGTAATAATTATTACTTTAATATTATCTTAGATGATCTTAAAATATTTTTAATAATAATATTAATTAAAAAATCTGTTTTATCTGTAATAATAATAATAACTATTATTTATTATTAATAATAATTGATATTTAATTTATTTTCATTTGTATTTATTATTAATAATTATTATTAATAGAATAACAATAACATTAACTACAACAATAATAAATACAAATAGATATCATTTATTTTATTATATAATATAATATATAAGACTATTTTATTTTATCAGTTTTTAATTAGTCAATAAATTGTATTACTATGTACATATCCACTAAGTATATAATAATAATAATAATAACAATAATACAAATATCAATTTATTTATTATTATTACATTTTATTTCTTCATTATAATTATTATTATTATTAAACAAAAATAATTTATAATATTAATAATACAAAAATCTGTTTTATTTGTATTTATTATTAATAATAATAAAATAAAAATGTTGTATTTATTATTATTAATATTATGTTTTATTTATTTTCATTTGTATTTGTAATTATTAGAATTATTATATATAATATTTATAATTAGTATATATTATTATAATTCATTATTATTATTAGAATAACATTAACAACAACAATAATAATAAATACAAATTCAATTTTTTTATATAATATTTGAGATTTTTCAGTAAATAATTTGTAAATACTATTTTATTCTATTTATTTTATTTTTAATTAGTCAATAAATTGTATTACTATGTACATATCAACATTATGCGGGCACTGGACACCCTACATTTTTTGAAGTTCTGTATCAACATTGGTCACTGAAAAATCTACGCTAGTCTACAGACTTAATGCGACTCATTGATAAATGTGTAAATTGGGTCATCCTGCAAGTTTTTGTATGATCTTCGCTCAATTTAGGACCAAAGTCAATGTGTGTTCAGTTTCTATCAGAACACAGTGAGGAGGAAGAGATTTTCTGACACCGCCAGCAGCTTCGACACACGTACGCCCCCGTGTCCACGCACGCACACATGCCAGCAGCATTCCTGCTATGGGCCAAAATACCCGTAGCAGATGGTTTTCCACTGGAGCAGGTGGCTGGCATCGCAGTGTACCCATGGTAGAGCAGGCACAAGCTTCATGAATCGTGAGAAAAAAATTGTTTAATTTCAATTTTTGTTCCCACACTCGTAGAGCTTAGGTAACACCGAAGAACATGTGACATCAAGGTCATTTGTGACATAATCTCTGAATTATAAAACACTGTATGGCTGTACTCTGAGTTAGAACAGGAGGTGTTTAGAAGCATGTGGTTTACTTTTGGTCCATCAGTACAACATGATACACAATATGCAATGCATTCATTAGGGATATTGTTAGAATTTTTATTTGATTGTTCTGCAATTGTGTCCTAAAAACATTGTCCTAAACCCTGTAGCTGTTTGCAATGATTTTTATACTGTATGTGTAACAAACGTAAGCTAGTAAGAGCTGTGCTTGTAAACCTCCCTCCCCTGAACTCAAGAGGCGCTCTAGCGACTAATACTAGAGACTGCGGTATTTAGCCCCCTTGTTAGCGCACCCGACTCCCATGCCAGCGGACCTGGGTTCGAGTCCTGCTTAGAGCAGGTGGTTCGAACAGGAGGGGTTAAATATGTAAACATGCAGCAGACGGATGTCTTTGAGTTGCGTAGCTTATTCAGCACCTTGCGTGGAACTCAGCAAGATTGTAAATTGTTTACAACTTTGTGCCATCTGTTTGTGAATTTTCAACTGACCTCCAAAGTACGATCCGTCGGTGAGTTTCAGCTCTTTGCTGAATTTGGTAATGACGCTGGCCACTCCATGCTGTATGAAGTACATCTTTTTACCCACGGTTCCCTCACGAATAATGTAATCGTTGGGCTGGAAGACCTCAAACTTTAGCTTACTCAGCATTCCCGTCACAAAGTTAGGGTCTGCATTTGCAAACAGGGGCATAGTGGCCACCAACTTGCGACAGTTGAAGTTCACAATTTCCTATAGAACAAAACAGAAGGAAAACACAATCAACAGACATCAAACGGTAAAAACCCCCAAAAACAAACAAAAACAGTATTTTTATATTTTCTTTTTTTGTAAAACAACATAAAAAGCTGTAATATAAACAAAACAATATTTATTATTTATTTATTTGCTTTCTGATATATAGTTGAAATGTATCTCAATATTTATATCTATAAGGGTAGTTTTTTTTTTAATTATTATTATTATTTTTATTTTTTTTATCACAATGTTGCTTAATTTTATATTCACAATTTCTTCTTTTTTTTTAATTTTGTAAAATGACCCAGAAAGGTGTAATAAAAAGTATTTATTTATTTTATTAGTTTTTTCTTTCTGACAATATTTAAAATATCTTATATCTGTAAATAATATTTTTTTACTCCAATATTGCTTAATTTTATATACAAGACAGAAACAAGACATTATTTTATTTTATTTTTTTCTGGTCAAAGGTTGAAATCTAAACAAAAAAGTATTTATGTATTTATTTTATCTTAATTTTCTTGCTTTTTGACAATATTTGAAATGCATCCCAATATTTATATCTGGAATGGTGTAAAGTTTAATGCATTTATGACCATATACATACACACACACACACACACACACACATATATATATATATATATCAAAGCTTAAAATTTTTTTTTTTTACTTTTTGCTTAGCACTCTTCTGCGACAGTCACAAGACTCTCTAGTCTCTCTTCCCACTGCATTGCAGTGAACTTATTTTATAGTACCTGTACAGTCAGTGTCAAGCTCACTTCAGCTAGTAGCTGAAAGCCTGATGTACATAATGTTCAGTCTTTCTCGTCTCTATGCTGCCAGGGTGAAGAATGTGTTTGTTTGCTGTGGCTTGGGTGTGAAGAATAAATTTGCACTGTGCTTTAAATCGTGGCGTAGTCGGAAAAGCGGCAGGAAGGTTCTGACCGCAATCACACAGGAGGAATAATGAGTTTGATAGCCACGTCCAACCCTTTACCTCCACAAGGGAGACAAGCTGGAGACTTTATCTATTTAAAGCTGGTTTGTCACAAGGCGGTGCATGTAAAAATAGCAGCCCTGACCAACTGAGGGAAAGAGAGAGATCGAGGAGGAAGGGAGGGAGGAAGGGAGGGAGGGAGGGAGGGAGGGAGGTGCTGCCAGAGAGTTAAAGGTGTTTGGGGGATGAAGCCGTCAGTGTTATCTCTCACTTTGCTGTGTCATAAAAGACACTCATTCTGTCTGCTAAATCATGATGACATGAATGTTGCATTCTGGGTAATTTTTTATAAATTCACATTTTCTGTTTGCATAGGATATCTGGATGACCTACCAATAACCTGGCACAAAGTTACAGATACAGATGAGTAAGTCTGCTAGAAGCAGTTACTAGGGCTTAAAGAACTGTATGTGGCATTGAAATAATTTGAAAGCCCTATCAAAGATCTAAGATAAGATGTTTCCTTTCATATCCAAATGAAAAGGATTATGGGTCCAGACAGGGAGATAATCCTAGATCAGCACATATTTTGCTTGGGTTCAAATGTACCTGCAGCCATCTTAATTCTGACCCTGGGTCAGCACTACTATGAATATACTGGTGTCTCACCTCCTTGAGTGGGTCGTTGAGCTCGTTAAGGATACTGTCCTCATCGAAGATTTTTCCCTGGTAGCGATGTTCATAGTAATCGTGGATTTTCTGCCGCATGTCAGCTGGCAGCTTGTGGAAGGACATGTACTGCTCCACTTGCTTGTACTGTAAGTGAGAGAAAGAGAAAAGAGATTTTAGTAAAAAAGCTGGTGGTGATGCAAGTATAGGCAATAGACTTGTCAGTGCTGTGCTGTGATGTTCTGAAATGAGAAGGCCTGAAAATATAAAGTCCTCATAGTTTTTTTTATGTAAATGAATCAAATGTAAATTTATGTCCCAGTTACACTTAATGTTGTCACATTTTCCTGGTTAAGCAAACTTTACTTTACATAACATACAAAAAACAAATACAGTTCTATTTTGAACTGTACAATGTGATTAATGTTCTATTTATTAAAACCTAAATCTCAAGTTAGTGTTTTAACAAATTTTTACATGCATTCCAAAATAATAAATTAAGGCAGTAACAATTTAAACAATATTTTATTTGTGAACTGATGTTCAGCAGTTCTTTTTAATAGTCAACTTATTTTCGTATCAGCAGTCAACATGCTCGGTGACAGACACAGAGATGTACCTTTAACTTCACCGAGCTGACTGCTCACAGAAAAAAAAAAAGTCAATTTAGTCCATTTTAAGTTTGATGTGACATAAAGTGGTGATATCTAAGTGGTTAGGTTGTTAACTTACTTTTTAATTAGTCTTTCCATTAATGCCATCATTTTGCTCATTCAGACCAATTTGCGAACAAAAACAAGAGGTGGGATTTATCGCACAAACCAATCATATCCAGTCATAGCGCGATGGAGGCACTGCCTCCTCTCTTGTGACTTTACCACATTCTCAATTAGCCCCCGCCACAGCCACTGCATGCTTTAGGGGGTCTGTTAAAACTCAATGGGCTCAGGGGAGGCAAGAGAGAGGCAGACTAACTTTACCTGTTGGACAGTGCTACTTTAGAAAAACAAGTGATTTATACATTTATATAATCGCATTAAATTGATTAAAAGTGAGTTATGCCATCTATAAAGTGCTGCTGTTCTTTGTTTTGAACTTTCTATTCACCAAAGAATCCTGAACAAAATGTATCACAGTTTCCACAAAAATATTAAGCAGCACAATTGTTTTCTCTTTGCATGAAAAATGAATAACACTGCTTGCTTACACGTTTCTGTGTGCTAAATGTCTGTGTGCATGAAATATTACATTTGCCAGACCATGCACTGATCATTTATCCCACAATGCATTGCACTGAAACCTAATCTTCACTTTTTAATATGATAAATCAACGGGAAACGATTTCAGTGATTTTTAACATCCACTTTTAGTGTTAAAATAGTTAAAATACGTTTTTTATTTCTGAGAAAATAAAATCATTCGTCAGATTTGGGGTCAGTAAGATTTTGTTTTATTTTTATTTATTTTGAAAAAAAAATTATTGGTTTTAATTAGCAAGGATGCATTAAATTGATCAAAAGTGTCAGTAAAGATATTTATAATGTTAAAAAAAAATATCACAAGTTCCCCACAAATATTAAGCAGCACAACTGTTTTTAACATTGATAATATTTTTTGAGCAGCAAATCAGCATATTGGAATGATTTCTGAAGGATCGTGTGACACTGAAGACTGGAGTATTATGCTGAAAATTCAGCTTTGCATCACAGAAATAATTGACTTTTTAATATATATTTAAATAGAAAACAGTTATTTGACAATATTACGGTTTTTCTATATCTTTACTCAAATAAATGCATCTTTGGTGAGCAGAAGAGACTTTTTTCAACCTTACCAACCCCCAAACTTTTGAACTTTTGGTAGTAAATATATTTTATATTAGTATGTGAACTAGAAATGTCACTGGTTTACATTTTATATTTCACTGTGTTCATGTTCTCAGATTTGCAATCAAAAGTCAGACATTTTTCTTCAAATTCTTCCAAAATCAAATTATCTTGACTATTATTATCTCAATTGTTTCTATTTTTAATTTCCCCAAAGGAACTGATATAAATGAAACAAAACTGAGAACATTTACCTGAGCTATGAAAGAGCAACCTCTGAGCATAAAATGCCCCTCTGTGTAGGCTTTTGGTGAGATGATCTTTTTTAATTCATGCATGATTTAATGATGAGCCATTTAGATAAATCCTGTGTAAACACATCCACACACAAGCATAAAATGTGCTGGGTCATTGGCTGTGGGCAGGTGGTGCATGTGGCAGAGCATTTCCTGTCTGCCAACTCAGCTGATGACATCAGAGCAGGAATGTCTAATCCCAACACCTGCTCCCTGTTACCTGTCTCTGGTTACACAGAAATTCAATTATGTATGCATTCTGTACCTACACAGGCTGCCCACTCCATACTGTCACAGGAAATTATAGCCTTCCAAGACAGTCTATATCTGTCCGTAAACAATCTATTTTATACTGTTACATTGACTTGCATATCTATAACAGTTCTTCTGTTCATGATTAATCAATACATGCTCTATTCCTACACAGGCTGTTTTAATTATTGTCTCTCTAAATTTACCTTAGTGTGAAGTGAGAATATATCTGTTATATGTGATGGCATATACAGTATCTTATATGTGCAATATGTGTTTCATGTGATGGCAGTGTGTGGGAAATGTCTACACATGCTGCAGCATAGAAACCGTATTCTGATGGTGGACCACAGTCTTTTATCAGTGTGGGTGAAATGGCTTTGAATGACTAGGACAATTCAAGCACCAAGCAATTAGGCTAATGTTCCAAAACCTCCCCGTCTCTCTCTACTGCATCTGCAGCAGGGAGACGACTAGACCCACGGCTACTTAGCGTCTCGACAGGAAGTCTTTATCCTTGTCTCTTAGACAGAGGCCTTGAGAATTTAAGAGCTGATGTCTTCAGGCTGTGGGATGCGGAGACGGTACAGGCTGCTTTAGCTTAACCATGCTGATTTTAAAATGACTTTCTGAGGGGACTTTGTATCTGATTTTTAACAGAAGCCATGGACCGTTCGCAAAGACCCGCCCCCTTTGGTTTGCTACAGTACGTCCGGCAAACCATGCCGTTCTCACGCCACACATCATGTTCTCACGCAATGAAAAATACATTGCGGAGCAAAGAGGACACTGACAACGCGTCGACAGACAAGACAGAGAAGGTTACTTTTGATATGAAACAAAGTCTGAAATTTCAAATTTTGTTATTTTTAAAGAAATTTAAACAATAAATACCGTTTTGTGGCTCTTTAATGTGTCGTGACAGATCGCTGTAGCGCCTCAGTTCAAGCGGCTCGTCAACCGATCATCTCTTCCAACTAGTTCATTTATAGCATCAAATAAACACGAATAAAAATCAGAAGGAATATTGTTTCAACTGCGGAAAGACGTACACACCATTTTTCAAGTTCAAGCCCACCGATCATATCCAGTCATAGCGCGATGGAGGCACTGCCTCCTCTCTTGTGACTTTACTACATTCTCAATTAGCCCCCGCCACAGCCACTGCATGCTTTAGGGGGTCTGTTAAAACTCAATGGGCTCAGGGGAGGCAAGAGAGAGGCAGACTCCTGTTGTAACTTTACCTGTTGGTGTCGCTGTTGGACAGTGCTACTTAGAAAAACAAGTGATTTATACATTTATATAATCGCATTAAATTGATTAAAAGTAAATTATGCCATTTATAAAGTTACAAAAATCTTCTACTGCAAAAAACTGCTGTTCTTTGTTTTGAACTTTCTATTCACCAAAGAATCCTGAACAAATTCTTTGTTATGTTATGTTGTTATGTTATCTACTAACTCCCCTGACTGCTTTGCCGGACAAAACGGCGGATCCAGCGTTATGATTGGTTAGAACGCCTGTCAATCAAACTCCCGGCGAAGGGTCAATTCAGTACAAATCCCTGCATTTTATTCACCAACCACTCACAATCCAGTTTAACGAATCACTAAGTATGATGAAATAATGCTGTGCCTTGAGTATTTAAACAGCCAATTATAGGGATTCACAATAATTTGCTATTGGTTGTTGGCAAATATTATAGCGTTGATTTGTAATGGATCCGTAATTGTGTAAAAATACTATTTTTATATTTGGTTATAAAAAAATAACACCGATAAGACAAAATGAGTCAGTCATGAGAAAGTGTTTTTTCTTTTAAAGTATTTTTTTAAATAAATATTGTAGTATTGATATTTTAAATTAGCTTTGATTTCAATTTTACTTTGTTTTAGTAATTTTATTACGTGCATTTATCATTTTTATTTCAGTTAAGTTTTAGTAATTATGTACTTCTGCTTATTTTATTTCAGTTAGTTGACAAGGCAACTGACATTTCTAATTTTCATTTAAGTTTTTAAAGTTTATTTCTCATATTTATATTTTATTTTACTTCAGATTTATTTCAATTATTGAAAATTTCTGAATAGTTTGTTTTAGTTAACAGTAACAACACTGCATAAAAAAACTAAATGTGATCTTTATCAAATCTCTAAATTAAAATCCATTATAATATTATGATGCCTCAATTCACTTATGACATTTAAACAACTGCATTTTTTATTTATTTTTATTTAAGCAAAATAGTATAGAATTTTAACATCTGCCTTTTTTTTTTTTTTTTTTTTGTTACTAGCCATTACATGATAAATAATTCTCAGCTTATTGGTATCGGCCAGAATTTTAATATTGGTGCATCCAGTTACAGTAGATTTTTTTCAGCACAAACATTCTTCTTTTCTATGTAAATTAGGCTTATAATAGATTATGCCGTATTCACCACAAACTGTAAATGGTTTGGACACAATTAATTCTTATTGAATTCCCTCACATAAGCTGTGTCTTAATACAGAGGCTGCATCCTTCAAAAGATGTGCACTTCAAAGTCCCAGGAAACAAAGGATGCTTTTGTAGTCCGCATTCGAAGGAGCCTTCGAATTGGGACAGCTTTGGTTGTGCCGCTGTGACGCATTTGGCCTTTAAAGGATGCAGTCTCTGAATAGGGACACATCTATAGTGTTACTAAGCTGGAGAGTCTGAGCCAGCACTGAATATTCAGAATATGAGTAACTGTGACCTGTGGTTAGTCAGTTGGTGGCAGTGCCATGAGCTTCTTGTAGAGCTACAGTGAGTCACTGGGCATCAGGGCAAAAGCAAACACGCTGATATGGGCTTCCTTACTGAGATACTGTCCATGTATTTATTCTCACGCACATACTAGTGTGCATGAGTACACACACACACACACACACACCAGTATGAATCATTATTTTAGACTTACCAGGATAAGTTAAGAACGGTTTTGAATGCATGCTGCATGTACTGGCTCAGTTTTATCTCAAACATAAAATTAAACAAGAAATCCTCTTTTATTTTTGGGACCTATTATGCCCTTTTTCAAAGTCTTAATTTTGTTTTTGGAACGCATTTTTCACACTTTTTACATTACTACAGAACCTCTCTTCCCAGTCTGTCCGTGACGCTCAGTTTACAGTAGTTCCTGTCTATTTCTGAAATGTTCTCTGATTGGTCACTGGACCAGTGTGTTGTGATTGGTCAACCGCTTCAAGCGTGTTTTGTGAATGTCACGCCCCTTATCATAACCGCAAGTTTCAACACACTACTAATGCAACTCAACCAGGCCTCCCCCATGGAAACTTGTTTCAACCATTAAATGAAAAATTAAAAAAAGGTGGTTAAAAAAAGGTTATTGTGACTTTTTATCTCACAATTCTGACTTCTTTTCTCAGATTTGCAAGATGTTAACTCACAATTGCGAGAAATAGTCAGAATTGCAAGTTATGAAGTCACAATTGCGAGATATAAACTTGCAATTCTGACTTTTTTTCTCAGAATTGTGAGATATAAACTCGCAATGGCAAGTTATAAAGTCTAATTCTAAGGGGGAAAACAAGACTTTTCTCAGAATTATGAGTTTATATCACAATTCTGACTTTATAACTCGCAACTGCGTCTTTATACAAGGCAATTTTGACTTTATAACTCGCAATTGCAACTTTATATCGCGCAATTTTGACTTTATAACTCGCAATTGCAACTTTATATCGCGCAATTTTGACTTTGTAACTCGCAATTGCGACTTTATATCATGCAATTCTGAGAAAAAAAGAATTGCAGAAAATGCGAGATAAAAAGTCGCAATTATACCTTTTATTTTTTTATGCAGTGGTGGAAACAAGCTTCCATAACATGGAACTTTTTTTTTTTTGCTTATGCCTTGGTATTGGTATAATTTAAACGAGGAGAACTGGGCTTTGTAACTTTTTTGTAACAATGTAAAAAAGCAAAATAGGACCCCTTTAAGCTGGTTGAGAAGCTTGGACATCAGCTTACCGCCTTCCATTTTCTCTCTCAGACATTCACAAACATGCTTCCAAACTTTGGAAAAAGAGGAGCTGGAGACCGAAACTCTGGAAACTCATCCATTTTAATAAGAGTCTACTTACACAGACAAACACACACGCACACATATTCAGCAAGCAGAATCAGGGGATCAGCCTGTTTGGTTTAACGGATTTTCACAGCCCAGTGACGACAGCACCTGTGAATAAACATCGTCTTGCACACTGCAGGCCAGTGGCGCTGCAGTAAGACAGCGGGTAGCGACGGAAATGAAGGTGAAAACAAAAAATGATGTCACTTCTTGTTCTACATTGATTACAGCGCATCTGTCAGAGCATGATAAGGCCTGTTTGTGTTTGCAGTGCATTGATTTATGCTGAACTCACAAAGAAGGGGAACTTTTTGGTTGGTCGTGTGGGGAAGGAGGAGCGTAGAGGCTTCGAAGGAGTGGTCTTGAGGTGGTGAGAAGGCAGAGTGAAGTCAAGCTGTTTTGGACATGTGGCTTAAAGCACGGATATCATTTGATACTGCCAGAGCAGATAAACTCACTTCATACTGAGGGGATTTTATAAAGCTTGCTTACAAGCACTTCATGATTCCCACAGAGGTAATGCTAAAATGTGTGTGAATGACAGCTGCCATCCTCTTAGTGTCAATGGCATGTTTGCTTTTTTCCACTTCAAAAAGACCATCAACACATGTCTCCTTTTTTCCCATTATTTTCTTATCCATTTTGTTTTCTGCCCTTTTTATTCCCTTTTAAATTTTCCCAGTTTCTTTTCCTTTTTTGTCATTTTCATTACCCTAACCTTTCCATTTTCTTTCTTTTCCCTACTTGTCCTTATTTTCCTGTTCTTTATATTACTTCCATTATTATTATTATTTTATTATGTATATACATTCATTATTATTGTTTGCCCTTCCTTCCTTCCTTCCTTCCTTTCTTCCTATCCTCTCCTCTCTGGTCCCCTTTTCTTTCCATTTCCTGACCTTATTACTTTTTTTTTTATTTATTTACAATTTCTTTTCTTTTCCTTTTCTTTTATTTATTTCATTACCCTTTCTATTTCTTTCCTTCTCTCCTCCATTATTTTCTTCCTGTACTTCCCTTTCCTGTTCTGGCCTTTTCCTTTTCCTGTCCTTCATATTACCTTGCAATATTTTTCATTATTCTTTCCTTTTCATTTGCTGTCATGTCGCTTTTCACCTTTTTCAAGTACTTTTCCTTTAATTTTCTTTCTTTCCATTCTTCCTTAATTGCTTGTCCTGTCTCCCTTTTCTTTTTCTTGTCTTCTTCCTTTCCATTTCCTATTCCCTCCATTTTCCTATTCATGACCTTTTCAGTTTTAGCTTAATTTCATCTTCCAGTCTTCCTTCTCCCCTTCCTGTTCTGTCCTTTTTCTTTCCTTTTCTTAATTTTCCTTCCTTCCTTCCTTCCTCTCCTCTCCTCTCCTCTCCTCTCCTCTCCTCTCCTCTCCTCTCCTCTCCTCTCCTCTCCTCTCCTCTCCTCCTTTCTCCATTCCCCTTTTCTTTCCATTTCCAATTTATTTTCTTTCTTTCCCTATTCTTTTATTTCTTCCTTTTCATTACTCTTTCCATTTATTTTCTCTCCTCCCTTATTTTCTTCCTGTACTTCCCTTTCCTGTTATGGCCTTTTTATTTTCCTGTCCTTTACCTTGCAAATTTCTTTCATTATCCTTTCCTTTTCATTTGCTTTCATATTGCTTTTCACCTTTCCTGTTCTTTCAAGTACTTTTCCTTTCCTTTTCAGTTCCTTTCCATTCTTCCTTTTTTCTTGTCCTGTTCCTTTCCATTTCCTATCCCCTCCATTTTAATGCCCTTTTCAATTTTAGTTTAATTTCATTTTCCACCCTTTTCCTTCTCTCCTTCCTGTTCTATCCTTTTTCTTTCCATTTCTTCATTTTCTTTCCTCTTCCTTCCTTCCTTCCTTTCCCACTTCAGTTCTGTCCTTTTCCTTTCCTTATAATTTTGTACTTTGTTTGTCATAACAAAATTATTCATGAGCATATAAAGCTCAAGCTAAGCATACCCTGGCATATAGAGTGCTGCAGGGAATGATGTATTTTTGTTGGCCAAAGCCTGGAACCAGGTTAGCATTTTAGCACTTATTTAGCATTTAAGCTAATTTGCACAATCGTCCTGAAGTCGGTGTGTTTTTTGAACTTTTGTTGTTTTGTTTTTTGGTTAAATGCTTGAAAAAAGTCTGTGGTGAAGACAAGTTTAGGATATTTTCACATTTTATGTGAAAAATTACAAAAGTAATAACCTATGATATTTCTTTTTCTTTTTTTTTTTAAAGCTTTTACTTGTCTTGTAAAAGGCTTTTGCTAACAAGTGGCTAAATGGGACTCCGGAGGCTGTCGGGGACATTAAATTTCAGGTAAAATCATCTACTCACTAGTTCACTTTCACAGCCACTTTGCTCTCTTGCAAACTATTATAACTTAAACTTTCAGGGAAAATGTTTTTAAACAAAGACTGAAAGATTTGTCGGAAGCTTAGTGATAGTGATGTTGAAGTCCCCCTTCTTCTTCTGTCCTTTTCCTTTCCCTATCATTTTCTTTCCCTTTTCTGTACAGGTTTTCTTTTCTTTTTTTTAATCACGTTTCATTTTCCATTTACTTTACTCTTTTTTTTCTGCCCTTTCTTCTTTTTCATTACGTTTTACTTTCCTTTCATTCCTTTCCTATATGTTAAACACTATAGGCTAGTTCAGATTTTTCCTCTCTACTACATTTCGAGCAAAAGCACAGAAGGCTAATCCATGTTCGGGTTTATTATCAGCGTGGGAACAGAAATGCTTTGTCAAGATTAGGTTTGTTTATCACCACTCTCTCTTTTTTCCCCCATTTCTTCTTGCAGAAGCGGTCATCACATTAAATGTGTTCTGGGCTCTGACAGGGTTATATTAGATGTCAGAAACAATCCGCCCAGCCTGTCTGCATATCTCCTGCGTCCCAGGTGCTTGAGGCTGCCCCTCACTCTCTCTCCAGCAAAAAAGGAAAGTTAAGGGACAATACAACTACTCGAAAGGTGCTTTGTTCCACCAAACTGCAAAGGTACCTGCTCAGAAGGATAGCCTGTGGTGCACTCATGCAATGGGGATGATAATACAGACATTCTAATTTGCATAAAGGGAAGATGAGAAAAGGCAAGATGATTTGAGGTCATGATGTCTTTTATAATTCAGTCCCTTAGACAATTAGAATCTATATTTTGGATGTTGTTGAAGTAACTCCGTATGCATGCCCACAAACTTCGATTCTGGCCCTAATTTTGCCAGCACCTTTGCAATCAACATTGTTTATATAAAATTTGTTTCTTGTATTAACATTGTAATATATATTCATTAGCAATAATAAAATATTTATGTCTCCTATCGTGTATATATATTACATCTTAATCCATGTTCAAGTTTATTTATATAATATTAATGTGCAATAAAAATCTCATTATTTACCATTTCCTTCACATCATGATCATACAATCAAAATGACCTTGAGCTTGCTGTAAATAAATTTCCTTTATCACTACACAAAACACAACACAACATCAGTGCTGTGAATTATAGCCTTGTCAATGCTGTCAGTCATGACCAAAGTCCTAAGATATATATCACAAAAACTGACATAAAAGGCCGTTGATGTCGCATTCTGGCTTGACTTTCAATATATTACTGGGACATATTGTACAATCTGACAAGCAACAATCATAAGAAAGGACAGCAAAACAGGGGTTTAGATGTCTTGTAGCATCCAACAAACAACCCACCTGTTTAACCTTTGCGTTCAATCACGCAACAGCCTGTATTCATGAAGCATTACATAACAAGACAAGGGATTCTAGCTGTGTTTATGCCATTTTTGATCATAGGATATCCTTGCCTCGCTCTCCTGCTGTGGAATGCTCTGTAAATGCCAGAAAAAATGTCTGGGTTTATTCCTAAACTGGTATCAACAATGACATCAGGTGAATGAGGTGAACGTTGACCTCACATCAGAGAAACTTCTCCCTGAAATGCTTTCCTGACGATCTTCTTTGATCTTGCACTTTGAAAGAACTCTTCCACTCCTGTGCAGCTCCCTGCTCAGCACACAACCACGTGTCATGGTTCCTCTCTGGGACTGATCTCATCCATGTGCTGGTTTGATCTGCTGATCATAGGAGATCTGCTACTGCAAAGCCACAGATGAGTGGACTGATGAGAGATAAGGCTGTTGAAGCATGGTTATCTTCTATTAGTCAGCTTTCTTATGCTTGTCTTTGCAAATGGAACAGCAGATAGGATCGCAATGAGTCAGACAGTCAAAAAATTCTTCAGATCTGTTATAAAACCACTGATTACTATTTATATGTATGTATGTGTGTATGTATTATTTTTATTTGTAATATATTTATTCATATATTTTATAATAAAAAAAATATTATATGCATGGATACAAACTCAGATTGCATTGAGATCGTGAGAGCCATGATAAATATGCTTTTATTTCATCCCATATTGTATTTAATATTATTATAATAATAGTTTATAATCATCAGTGCCAAAACACCAAAACCCTCGTTTGGTGTTAAAAAACTACTGTCAGGATTTACTAAAAATGTATGGGAGGAGAGTATTTAAATTAATTATGCAACGTGATTTACTAAGGTTTGCGCTAGTTAATTTACTGGTAATTGTGCCATTATTTAATGCCCCAAAAAGCATGTCTTAAACCAGATGCAAATTTGCGCTGTTCTTAGTAGACTGTGTTGGTCATTGGTCAAATGATCGGCTGAGTCTGTGTTCTTTAATTGGCATCAGTAGACCACGCGCAGAACTTTGAAGTTGAAAGACTGAGGCCCCATTTACACTAGTGCATTTTTGTTTTAAAACGTATACGTTTTGCTACAGTTACTCCTGTCATTTACACTACGCCGCCGTGTTCAACCTCGGAAACAGAGACTTTCGAAAACGCCGCAGACCCTGTTTTAGTTTGAAAATGCCGGGATTGCGTTTCAGTATAAACTTGAAAACGATGGCTTGGCTGCTCACATTCGCTCCTTGATGACCGTGTAAACAATAACATGGAGACTGAACTGCAATCTTTGCTGGCTTTGTTGAAATTTTTAGCAGCCATTTTTTTAATACTGCGGCTGCCTACATACACAAGAGGCAACGGTTTACACTTGTACGCACATGCCCAGTGTTCATGAACGGTCACGTGACATGCGTTTTCGGGCCATGTAGTGTAGACTGAGATCGTTTCTGAAATGCTGTGGAAACGCCAGTGTAGACAAGGATCGTTTTCATTTTAAAACACCGTTTTAAAACAAAAACACACTAGTGTAAACGGGGCCTGAAAGAGTTGTCGGAAGCTTCTTGATGGTGGTGTTGAAGTCATGTGACTGTGGTGTAGTTCATTTATAGTCTATGTTTAACTTTTGACTTCTGCTGAATGTATTCACTCTTAAAAATGTGAAAACTTAAAAAGTGTTCATTTGTGAAGATTAGTTTTTGTTAAGGGAACAAGGGTAATGCTAACTTCCTGGTTGGCGTACAAAAATACGTCATACCTGCAGCACTCTATTGAGCGGATTCTGACTAACTTAACTCTAACTGGCCATTGAATTTATGCGCCCAACAAACATGTCTGTGATGTGGTTACAATGCTCAATGCTGCAAAAACATGTTGTAAATAGAAACCTTTGATGCTCTTCACAGACGCGTGGGAGCATTTCAAAACAGTCATCTATCAGCGTGTACTGGCTTGACCCGATGCTCTGTACTACCAGTACTACAGAAAGGCTTGTTTTTTTTAATTTAAGTAGTGACTTGGTACCAAAGTACCACTACTTTTGACAATCCTAATAGATAGTGTACAGCAAGGCAGTTCGCTACATTTGGAAAGTTTAACATCCTAGTTATTCAGGTTGATTCATGCTTGTTAGTACAGTTTTGGTGTAGGGATAAATCATGGTACTAGTATGCAGATTTTTTCATATATATATTTTTACAAAAAATGTTTTATTAATTTTTTTATATTTTTAGCAATGGTAATTTAATTAGCATGCTGTGCTTTTGCTGTTGAATAGTTAAAATGTTAGTTAATTAAACCAGTTAAACAGCTTGGTTGGGACACCAGCACAGTATCCAAAATAAGATATACTGTATGCTGGTGACCAGTGATGCTGTTGTTCTCGGCAGTATTGGCCAGTGACATTGGCTTTGTCATTTGACCTCCTTTGTTTATATATATATATATATATATATATATATATAGTGACCACTGAGAGGCCCGTTCAATACGAATGTCTTTTGCAGATCTCTGGGCAGGGGAGCCGTATCTAATATCCATTTGCAATGGAGCCAGATTTTAATTGGCATTATGGCGGGATGAAACCACAGCGGTGACATTGCGATTCTAAGTGAAGTGTGTAACACTGCTCGTTTGTGTCAAATGCTACACGGCCACAGCAAGGTCAAAAAATCAAATTTAAATTGAAGATAAGAGTCCGTGCCGGGACAGGCAGAGAGATGTAAATTCATAGAAGCCCTTTGTCCGTTTCAGACCACTGTGTCATTGTCGCAGTGAAGGTGACACCAGCTACGTGTGCAACTCAGATAAGCCTGTGCACAGCGGCCATGACAGGGAAATTGATGGTACGCATGGCCCATGGATGTGTGCAGCACCCTGTTTTCCAGAGTAAAGGAATCTCATTAGCTTGGAAATCCCACACTTTGTTCTGCTAAAAGGTTTCAGCTAAATGGCTTTGTCAATCAAAAAGATGTAAGGGCCGGCTGTAATGAGAAAATGCAACTTTATAAATGCAAGAAAACTCCTAGATCATATTTTAAACAGTGGTCACAAATTAGCTAGAGTGAAATTGAGCCTGTGATCGTCTCTGAATAGTAGTTTGATCATATGTGGGAATGTATACATGCTACTCAATAAATTTAAGGGATGCTATTGCCTCTGACATTTAGCAGACAGTTTATTTCCTATGGCAGCTTATAGTACATAAACCTAATATTGTCTGTAATTTAAACTCAAATTTCTGTGTTAATAGGATTTTTTTCTTCTTCTTCTTCTTCTTCTTCTTTTTTTTTAAATTAGGTTGTAGTAACCTAATGAAATTGTCTTGATAACTTTGGAAATTAGGCAGTAGATTTCTAGTTCCTAGAATGCTTTGCATTTGGACTGGATCAGGAGAATAAATGTTGAAATTAAGTGTTAATTTATTTGTTTTTAGTGAAGGAAAGACCTGTTAATGTTTAACGCTGTTATGTTTGACATTTAAGAATAGTCTCTGTAATGTTAAAGTTTTTGTGGTTACCATTGTGCTGAAGAGTAGATACAAGAAGGCTCTATAAGCAATGACTGCGCTAATGCCAGTGACAAGTAATATCTTACTTGTTCATTAAATATATATGTTAAAAAAGTTATGTTAATGTGCTATGATAGCTATTGATTTGAACTGAAACTGATAAGATTAATTGGTTTCAGGGCTACAACTCTGGTAGTTGGAACAACTTAATTTTTTTGAGTAATCAATTTAAAAATTTGTGTTTATGCTACAAATTATTAAGTTCTAACTTAATGTAGCTTGTTGATTGAACGTAAATTCACTCAAAGTTGTCATAACTCAAAAAAACTGATGAAAACTGTTGCATTATTTATTTATTTTTGTTGTTGTTGTTGAGCCAACACATTTTTTAGCGACTACAACAGCTTGTCACTGGGTCAGTAATCTCAAAAAGTACTAATATGCTCTCTTTAGAGGTAGATAAGTTTACAAAAATGCACTTTTTGAGGATACTGCCCAGTAACAAGCTGTTACACCCCTAAAAGTAAAGTCTTTCTCTGACATTGTTGCTTATTCTACATAATTCATTTAGTCTGTGCCAACTCCCCGGAGCACAATCCCATTCTCTCCATTTCCATCTCATCTTTCCATTCATCCACTGTAATGGTATTAAACGGAGAAGCTGATGGCTCATGTTGGCATGACGTTCTGTGTTGTGACGTTAACCTGGCTCGTTGAGGTCAGAGATGAGAAAAAAACCCTCCTCCTCCCATGGGACAAAGCAGCTCTGGCTCCCCTTGCACATGCTTTGGCCCAGAAAGAGTGTTTTTGTCTTTCACTTGGGATAAATCCTCTTTGAAAGCATGGGGATATAATGATCCACTAATGGTACAACCAGCACTCAAAGATAGGAGGAGTTTAGAATGAGGAATAATCTGACAATCCCTCCTCTCGTGGTATCTCGGGGAGGAAGCTGCATGCTGTTTAGAGGAAGTTGAATCAATACACAGTGGCATCTCTGACTTGATGACTTAAGTATCACAATCCTTGATTTAGCTTAGTAATGAACTATACAGTTGAGGTCAGAGAACAGCAGAGAAGTGTTAAGCAGCAATTGCACCGGTTCCAAAAACCTGTGCAGGTGAGAATTACGCACTGCGGTAGATGTGTTTGTGTCGGTATTGCTATATGCTGTTTACATGCCAGTCTGACAAAGAAACATGGTGTTATGAGCAGGATGTGTGGAAAGAACATGATTTTAAGGCGTTTCTGTTAGGCAACAATCTGAGTAACATTTTGCTGCTGTAATGTAGAATTTAAATGAAGCATGGACACAGTTTGTGTATATGGCTATTTTTCAGTGGCTTTATGCGAGTTATCCAATCAGAATCAAAGCTATGTTTTATAATATTATTTTTACTGATCTGAGTCAGTTGCACTTATGCCAGACTTTATTTTGTAGTAATAATAGTAGTTTTTATTACTTTTAATAGTACTTTTATTACTTAGAATAATCAAGAATATGAATGATTAATTATTAATATTTAATTTTATTATTATTAATAATACATTTATTGTAATTATTTAATAATTGAGAATTAATTATTATTAATAATAATAGTAATTGTTTTTATATAATCAATTAATATAATGAATTGATATTCTTAATGTCACTTAATCAAGAATACGAATTGCCTATTATTATTATTATTATTATTAAGAATGAATTTTCACTATTATAATTATTTAAGAAAATTAAATATTCTTGATAATAACAACAACATCTTAATAACATTTAATCATGATATTTTTTAATAATTTCAATTTTCAATAATTCTTGAATGTTAAAAAAATACTATTATTATTATTAATCTGAATTAAATAATCATAATCATAATAAATAATAATCATAGTCTTTTAATAACGCTAAAATAATACAAATTATTACTGATTAATAATAATACATTTGGGATTTTTCCAAAATTATTATTATTATTATTATTATTATGAATAAAAATAATTATTAATTAATTGTCTTAATCATAATCATAATAAATAATAATCATAGTGTTTTAATAACACTAAAATAATACAAATTATTAATGATTAATAATAATATATTCAGGATTTTTCCAAAATTATTATTATTATTATTAAGAATAATGAAGAATTAATTAATTTTATTGATCATAATCATAATAAATCATATTCATAATATTTTATTAATAAATAATATGAATTAGTAATTAATAACAATTTTGGATTATTCAACAATTATTATACAAATTTTAAAATGATTATCATCATCATCATCGTCATCATGTAAAATATGTTGCAGTGATAAAAAAAATACTAATTTTGGCTATATCACTCATTCAAACATAATTCTAGACCTGTAGATTCCAGCCCTGAACTTGTACATGTTTTCTGAAGCATGCAGCCTTTTACCCATATAGCAGAGGTAGAATTTCTTTGACGTCAGATCAATATTGATGTCATTCTTGAATGATTGATGAGCTTATAATGTGATACATGATGATGACACAGATTACTATGCTATCATGGAGTTGTAAGATCACATGCACATCCAATGAAGGCATGGTGGTGTAAATATCAAAATAACGTGTGAATACCTGCAAACAAAGCAGCTAGATGAATGAAACCGATGAGGTTGCGCTTACCTTCTCTTGGTACTGTCGTCGAGACGAGTCCAGAGACTGGATGAGAGCTGTGGCGTGGCCCACAAACATGGCATAACAGGTAGCGCCCACAATCATACTAAGCATAGTGATCCAAAGGTCTGACATGCTGACGGGCGCCCTGGCTCCATAGCCGATACACAACATGTGACTCATGGCCTTAAATAGGGCGTAAGAGTACTGCTTTCCCCAGGAGTCATTCTAAGAGAGCGGAAGAGACAGAGAGGAGAAAATGAGACAAAAAGAAAGACAGTCAGTAATAGAAAAGCAGGTGGAGTGAATTTAAAACATGCAGGCTTGCAGGCAAAAAACTCTGTGCTGTATCAGTGAGTCTCCATAGAGCGTCCTGCCAACTGAACCTTCATGCATGGCAAACTATCTCTCTCCATGCATCTCTCCTTCCTCTTTTTCTCTCTGTTCCCTTTTATATGTTGTAATCCATCCATCCATATATTTTTATATATATGGAGGCTTGTTTCCGCCATGAAATAAAAAAGGTAATTGTTATAAAGTGAGAAATGTGTGATATAAAGTAAGAACTGGGAGTTATAAAGTCAAAATTGCAAGATATAAAGTCAGAATTGAGTGATATAAAGTCAGAATTGCGTGATATAAAGTCAGAATTGCGAGATATTGTCAGAATTGTGTTATAAAGTCAAAATTGCGAGATATAGTCAGAATTGTGTGATATAAAGTCAGAATTGTTATAAAGTCAGAATTGTGTGATATAAAGTCAGAATTGCGAGTTATAAAGTCAGAATTGCGCGTTATAAAGTCAAAATTACGAGATATAGTCAGAATTGTGTGATATAAAGTCAGAATTGTTATAAAGTCAGAATGGCAAGATATAAAGTCAGAATTGTGAGTTATAAAGTCAGAATTGCGAGATATAAAGTCAGAATTGTGTGATATAAAGTCAGAATTGCGAGTTATAAAGTCAAAATTGCGAGATATAGTCAGAATTGAGTGATATAAAGTTAGAATTGTTATAAAGTCAGAATTGCGAGATATAAAGTCAGAATTGTGAGTTATAAAGTCAGAATTGTGTGATATAAAGTCAGAATTGCGAGTTATAAAGTCAGAATTGCGAGATATAAAGTCAGAATTGCAAGATATAAAGTCAGAATTACGAGATATAAAGTCAGAATTGCGAGATATAGTCAGAATTGTGTGATATAAAGTCAGAATTGTGTTATAAAGTCAGAATTGTGTGATATAAAGTCAGAATTGCTAGTTTATATCTCACAATTCTGACTTTATTATTCAAAATTACATTATAGTGAGAAGATATACAAGATTGCGAGATATAAACTCAATTCTGAGAAAAAAAGTCAGAATTGTGAAATAAAGTTATAATTACCTTTTTATTTTTTTATTTAGTGATGGAAACAAGCTTATTTATTTATTTTTAAATAATATATATTGGCATTTTGCCAGTTATTTATTTATTTGTTTATTTGTTTGGTCTATTTTATCACTCTCTGACAAAATACCCCTGCTCTACACCGTCTTTTTGTCTCTGTGTCATTTGCAGCAGGGTGTGAAAACAAGTGATGGGTTTGGTGTCTGCTAATCAACTTGGATTACTTTCATTAGCTGCCGTCAGTTGATGTACGGCTCTGTGGATCCCTAATGCTGGACAAGAGAAGAAGAGGAAGGACACTTTTAGTCCTTCTCACAGGCTATTAGCGCAGCTGATTTTAATGAAGAGCTGTGCGAATAGAAAGAGACAAACTGTACTGCAGATATACTGCAGAGTGCCTGACCCTGCTAAGAATCAATACATCAGATCATGAAAACAAGATGCTAGAAACATTCCAAGCAAGTTTTTTTTTTTGTCTCCTTTTATAATCTAATATAATATATGACAGTTATTTCTTTATTTAAAAAATATTCAAAGATCTTAAATAAAATGTGCTTCAATTCTTATTTTTATAAAAATCATCTGTTTTTTATTCCGTTTCATTGTAAAATCCTCATTGAATCAGCATTAAATATTTTTGGGAGGGCATACCAAATATAACGATGCGTTTGCGTCTGATAAATTTGCTTCTCTGACTTATTTTATATCCAGAAGCTATTTTCAGTTTGCTCTGTCACTCCTCGATGTCAGCATTACTCGCAGACATTAGTTGGTATGTTTCGCTGAGAACACTGACTAAAACAATTCACATATTATTTCCCGATGGCCTCATCTCCTTGTGTTTATGTGAAAACTCACTAGTGGGATGTGACAGTTCTGTGCTCATGGATGGAGTCTGAAATGGATTTGCTGACTGCTCAAATCTCTTCCTGCTCTTTTTGAAGAGGAAAAAGTGCTGAAGAAGCCGACAAAAGCTCGTTGAACCGCTCTTAAACCTGCGCACCGCTGCCTGCCAACCCACAGGGCTCTCAAACGCAAGCCGGGACGTATCACACACACTAGTTGCTGCTGGGTGTGTTCGCCTGCATGTGTCAGGAGAACTTTAGAAAAATACTCCTGATGTGCTGTCTTTCTCTATGAATGTATTATCTCTAGTACATACGAGTCACATATTAATGCCAAATCTACTGTAATCTCCATGCTGATTGCTTATTTCTTTTGAAGACTGATGGGAAAATTATAGCATAATTGCTCAAATTGAGGTTGCAAAATAAATAAATAAATAAATAGATTCATATTAGATATTCCCTGTAGCCTTTTGCGCTGGAATTGCATCAGGATCCATGTCAATTTATACCATACTACATTTGGGGGGAGGGGGGGAGAGAGAAAAAGTCTTGTCTTTTCTCTGGTGTGTTGTCTATGGGGTTGCTATAGTACACTGTAAAACCCAACAAGTTAAGATAACTCATTTCATTTGATGAAACCAATTACCTCAATTCAGTTAAGTTAAAATAAAACAATATGAGTGCTCTGAACTTTATTGATTCCACTAAAACAAGGATATTTCTTAATATACAATTAAACTTTACACTGCATTTAAAGACTTTATATAGCTGAAACTTCACTATATTGAATAAAACCAGTGAAATTACAAACTTTAAATGAACTCGGAGTGCTTGCAATTAGTGCCAGCTCACAATAGCACACACAAAGTAAAATCCAATAAGTTAAGGTAACTCATTACATTTGATGAAACCGATTACATTAATTAATTTAAGTTAAGAAACAAATAGTTATGAGTACTCTGAACTTAATTCAGTTATCAATTATTAATTAGTGATTAATTAAGTGAATAATTAAGTGATGATTGAGCATTAGTGATGAACACCTGCTGTTAACAAGCAGATTCACTGAAGAAAAGAGAAAAAAAAAGACAACTGACTTCAGCACAGCCTTAGATTAAATCAACTGAAGATAAAAGAAGACATTAAATCCCCCAAGATCTCAGCAGATGATTAAACAACTCCACAAACATCATTACCAGCTTCACTTATTACTTATATTATTGAGAATTAAAAGAGGTTTAGAAGTTGATGATTGAGTTTTGTTTTTGTTTTTTTGACTGCTGTAACCGTGTGTTTATAAAACACATTTGTTATGACACAAAAGCCAAAAGAAAATAAGATCAGGTGTAGATGGTTATGTATTGATGATAATAAATCATTGTTTAGTGATTTGCTGATCTTTTCCACTGCATAATCTCTGATTAAAAAGGCGATGTAAAATTTTTGAATGATTAATTATAATAGACCCATGATTTTTCAGTGTAAGTTCCTTTGTTGTGACAATTAGAGTTTAAAAACCTCTGTACTGACTCAAACAGATATCAAGAATTAGCATATGAACCTCAACAATGGTGACAATTAACAAATTATTCAGATAAACCTCTGAACATCACAAAACAAGCAATTAAAGTCATAACAAAAACAGCAAAAGTAAAAGCAAATAGTAAGAATAAAGTAGACAATTCACCTGTATTAATTATTCATGATGCAATGCATGCTGGGAGCCAATAGATGAGTTTTGTACTATGCTAGTACCCAGCATGCATTGCAGCATGAATCATTTTTAATGGTCACCATTGTTGAGATTCATATGCTGATTCTTGATGTTTGTATGAGTCTGAGTGATGCCATAGATCAAAACAGTCTGTAAAGTCTGATTGCCACAACACTGCTGTCCCGTAAGCTATAGATTCATAGTTTCACTATAATCAAGAAAGCTAATTATACATCATTCATAAAGAGACTACACTCTGAATGAGAACAGCGAATCAGGACACTAAATGATGAACATCATCAATACTTATCCATCAACACCTGATCATATATTTTCTATATATATTTTTGTGCTATAACAAATGAGTTTTATAAACACCCAGTTACAACAGCCAGAACAAAGCTAATTTGGAAAAATGAAGGGTCAAGAGCCCAGATAAAGCAACTGCTAATCTCAATCATGGTGACTTTAAACAAAACAGTAAATCTTCAGAAAAACTTCTAAACCTCTGTTAATTCTCATAAGAACTTCTGTAGATGACAGAAATAAAATGAATCTGGTTAGTAATAACATAATGCTGTGGAGTTGTTTAATACTCCTCTGTTGAGGAGAGAAATCAAACAGATCTCTTGAGAGATTTAATGTCTTTTATCTTCAGTTGATTTCATCCAAAGCTGTGGCTGGAAGTCAGTTTTAGTTTGTGCTTCTCTGTTCTTCAGTGATTCTGCTTGTTAACAGCAGGTGTTCATAACTAATGCTCAGTCATCACTTAATTATACAATTATTATCCAATTATCATGATGGGAATTATAATTTTCTATAACTCATTCAGTTTAAGTTCTGTTTCAGTTATTGTGTCCACATAACTTTTGGTAATATTTGAGTGCAATAAACTCAAATAAATTTTATTTAGTACATATCACTGTTAGGTTTTACAGTGTAGTCTAGGTGGTTGCTGCAAAATTGCTAAGGTGTTCTGAGTGGTTGCTAAGGCATTGCTAGGTTGTTGATAGGGTTTTCTGGGTGGTTGCTACAGAATTAGCTAGTTTTGCTATGTGCTTGTTAGGGTGTTCTGAGTTGTTGCTAGGGCATTGCTAATGTGTTGCTAGGTGGTAGATAGGGGTTTCTGGTTTTACTAGGGTGTTGCTATGTGGTTGCTAGGATGTTCTGAGTGCTTTCTAGGTGGTTGATAGGGTGTTCTCTGTGGTTGTTGCTACAGCTTTGCTAGAGTATTCCTATGTGCTTGCTAGGATGTTCTGAGTTCTTGCTAATGTGTTGCTAGGTGGCTTATAGGGGTTTTTGGGTAGTTTTGCTAAAGTGTTGCTCTGTGGTTGCTAGTATGTTCTGAGTGGTTTCTAGGTGGTTGCTACAGCTTTGCTAGAATATTGCTATGTGCTTCTTAGGATGTTTTGAGTTGTTGTTAGGGTGTTGCTAGGTGGCATATATTGGTTTTCTGAGTAGTTTTACTAGGGTGTTGCTATGTGGTTGCTAGGATGTTCTGAGTTGTTTCTATGTGGTTGATAGGGTGTTTTCTGTGGTGGTTACTACAGCTTTGCAAGAGTATTGCTATGTGCTTGCTAAGACGTTCTGAGTTGTTGCTAGGGCATTGCTAATGTGTTGCTAGGTGGTAGATAGGGGTTTCTGGTTTTACTAGGGTGTTGCTATGTGGTTGCTAGGATGTTCTGAGTGCTTTCTAGGTGGTTGATAGGGTGTTCTCTGTGGTTGTTGCTACAGCTTTGCTAGAGTATTCCTATGTGCTTGCTAGGATGTTCTGAGTTCTTGCTAGGGCGTTGCTAATGTGTTGCTAGGTGGCTTATAGGGGTTTTTGGGTAGTTTTGCTAAGGTGTTGCTATGTGGTTGCTAGTATGTTCTGAGTGGTTTCTAGGTGGTTGCTACAGCTTTGCTAGAATATTGCTATGTGCTTGTTAGAATGTTTTGAGTTGTTGTTAGGGTGTTGCTAGGTGGCATATATTGGTTTTTCTGAGTAGTTTTACTAGGGTGTTGCTATGTGGTTGCTAGGATGTTCTGAGTTGTTTCTATGTGGTTGACAGGGTGTTTTCTGTGGTGGTTACTACAGCTTTGCAAGAGTATTGCTATGTGCTTGCTAAGACGTTCTGAGTTGTTGCTAGGGCATTGCTAATGTGTTGCTAGGTGGCTTATAGGGGTTTCTGGGTAGCTTTGCTTAGGTATTGCTAGGTTGTTGCTAATGTGTTGCTACGTGGCTTACAGGGATTTCTGGGTAGTTTTGCTAGGGTGTTGCTATGTGGTTGCTAGATGTTCTGAGTGGTTTCTAGGTGGTTGATAGGGTGTTCTCAGTGGTGGTTGCTACAGCTTTGCTAGAGTATTGCTATGTGCTTGCTAGAATGTTCTGAGTTGTTGCTAGAGCGTTGCTAGGTAGTTGATACTGATTTCTGGGTGGTTGTTTATTAGCACAAATCAAAACCGAATTTTATTCTAGTCCAATCCGTAAATAGTCCCTCTTAAAGATGTTTTCCTCAGTTTTATTGTCTGCCAGGCTCATTACAAAAATTAGTGAATAAAAAAAGTAAGCATATTAGGCTGTAACTTTCAATTATAAAATATATAGCATTTAATATTACCAGTTTTATGTAAATAGTAAGTCATGCTTTCCAACACCTGGAAATAATTAACTTACACAAATTAAAACCCAAAGGAGCTTCCCTTGTAGTTTCTGATGACCAGGCGCTCAAGAGAAGGAATCCATCCCAATCAGACTCACTCTAGAACCTCTCAACCTCCACACTCAGACACTGTTTTAACTAACACTCTATACTGGCGTATTTGATAGCTGTGGATCCTTAAGTGGTCTGCCGATGATTAGAAGAGCCCACTTGGGAAATGTGTTGATTGACTGATAATCTTTGTGTATGTTGTAGTGTGTGTGTGCTACAGAAGGTGTCAAAAACAGCACCACGTTAAACACCAGGTGCCAGTTGCATAAAATGTTTAGACTAGTAGTTAATTAGTAATTAGTTAGCCATCTAATTTTTTTTCTTCAAGACTACTCATAACTTTCAGATTCAAGTCAGATTCATGAAAAGGTAGATTGGTCTAATTTGAATATGAAAAGTAAGAGTGATTAGCCCCTAACTAACTGCTAGCTGGTTAGACTAGTTCTTAAGACACAGTATTAACTTTGCGCCATTAGCGGCTATGTTTATGCAGCTGGTGTATTGCTCAGGTCATAATACTCAGCTAATCCTCATAATAGTCACACGAGACACTCGTGCGCACACGTGAATAATCCAACATACACCACTAAAACCTGTATGTGCACATGGTTTTACACACACAGTGTTGGGAAGCTACTTCAAATAATTTCAGAATTTAAAGCGGTACAGCAACAGTCAAGTTATCGTTATCTCGTAGCATAGCTTATAGCGATTTACTAACAAAGTAGCTAACTGCATTAGCTATTTGCAAGAAGTTATATTAATTAGAAATAATTATGAAAAATATTAAATAGAAATAAGCAACAAGAGGCAGTGTGTTACTGTGATTTTACCATGGTTAAGTGGTGTAAAAATGTTATTGGGGATATAAACAACTCTTCCTGATTAGCTAGCTATAACTGCATGCACAGGACAGTATTTTGTCCTGCTAAACATTTATTAGAAACAAAATAGCCTTTTAATGGAAAAGCTACGCTACTGAAAAATGTAGCTAATTTAATAGCGCTGCTGTGTTTAGCTAGTGGCTCCAGCACTGTTGACACATTTACACATCCTCCTTTCACAAATTTGTCCAAGTCTTTTGTGTGGAAAATCCATTCACCTGTTCGACAATTGCAGTCAAACTGCTGTCCCAAACATCTGAAGTTCTTTCTCCAGTATATCAGAGCCGCGGCCCTCCTGTGATAGTAAACGAGCGGGCCGCTCCCCTCACCCAGCTGTGACTCTCAGACGTGACCAGACATGCAATAATTGAAATTCAATCCAATTCAGCCATTCCAGCTAATCACACACTATGTTACCAGGCCGAGTGTGTCAGAAAAGGGTAATAATAGGCTCCACCTGAAGAGGTGTTTTCATCTGAACATGCATTGTCATTTTCTTAATCTTCGAAATGTTTATTTTAACAAGGTAGACCAGTGACAGAACTAGTGATGAGTGCTTTCAAAACATGCTTCATGAAGCTTTAAAAACTTTGCGAATCCTTTGTTTTGAACCAATGATTTGGAGTGCGTATCAAACTGTGAAAGTCACATGATTTGAGAAAACGGAAGTTTCGAAATTTTAATCCTTTGCCGCTAGAGGGCTATGATAAATGTGGACCCACGAACCAGTGTCTGTTTTTTAAAATCAGGTTTTATACATTTTTAATGACACGTTTGTATAATAGTCCCTTATTGGCCCGATTAACCAAGCTCTGTTTGAATATGCAAATTAGCCTCGCCTCCACTTACTCACACCAGTTCAAGTAATGTTAACAAATGGAACCTTATTGTAAAGTGTTACCAATTTTCTTTGCTTTTTTGAAATTTTATTTGCATATTGAAAAGTAATTAAAAAAGGTTTTAATTGCTGAAAATAAATTTGCTAAATATATCCTGTCAGAGTGTAGCACTGCATGTCTGAGTTTCTAATTAAAAGTAATTTTTATCTTTATTTTATCTGACTATGCATGCATGTACAGTATTTATTGTCTTTTATAAAAGGGAAATCAAGTTTTGTACAAGACCACAATCTCTAATTTGTGGAAACTGAATGCTTGCGTGTCCTTTCAGCGATTAATCGTTTTCTGGGCTCGTTGTCAGCTAGCAGCTCTCGCTCTCTTTTTATCTTCTGGTTTCTGCTTCTGCCTCTGTCTATCTCCTTCTACCTTTCTTTCTATCTGTTTTTCTTCTTCTCTCACCTTTTCTCTTCTCTTCTCAGTATGTCTCCTGATGGATGTCAGCTGAGCTATCTAAAGTGACATGTGAGATAAAACGAAAGGCCAAGCAATCGTCTCAACAGGCCCCTTGAGAATTAAAAGCAATCTTTTGCAGGCTCCCAAACAGATCCCTGTTTTATCCCTTACATCTGGTAATTAATTACTATAACAAGGAGACTTTATTAAATAAAAGTAGAAACTATTGATTTGGCACATCTCAAGAGACAATGAAACCAATCAAAATTAAGTTAAAGGACTACTGTAAGTCCTTTAACTTAAGATAAGCTTGATAAACAGCATCTGTAGCAGGTGGTTTTGACTAATTTCCCAGTTGACAATAATGCACTTAAAGTAAAAATGTAAATGTATTGAGCTGTATATGTATATTTCAGTCAAAACATTTTTTGCTGGTTTTTACAAGTAGATGTACGACTAAACTGTTAATCAAGACACATACTATTGATGGAGCTTAACATAAATCAATAATATATCATATCCAGAAAGTCCAAGCCAAAATAATTCTATTGTTTACAAACCAAATCACATTTTCTGTTGCTGTAATCTAGTCAGGGAGTTGATAAACTCTCAAAACAGTTTAAAAGTAATCATGATTAAGAAAAAGGAAAAAGACATTTCCAAACATCTGGCCCCTCAAATGCTGGTCCGCCTTTGTGCCTTGAGTGTGTGTCAGAAAAACAAAGACCTTTTATTTAGGACTATTTACTTTTCATAAACCTGAGAGGATTAGTGATCTCCTACTCCTTCTAATTTGGCTTTCTGCAATGTTATCTACTCTCATAATCTCTCGCAAAATGATTCCTTGTTATGATAGTCTCATTAAAATTGCCTTGGGAATTGCAGTCTTTGTTCAGAATGGAATACTAGCATATTGCTCACAGTATGCATAATGTACTGTGTAGTATACACTGCCTATTATTTTCTTTAAGTAGTATTGGAAACAAAGTAGAATGTAATAAAAATGGATGAACAGTAGTGTTGTCACTTTGTGAATAATTGCAGGTATTTTGCATTTCCAATTTTGTTAAAATGCTCTTGGTAGTCCGATCAAATAATGAATCAAAGAACGCTACGTCCAAAATCACATATAGGTATGGTTTGAAATTTATGCGATCGGTAAAAAGTATGTTCTATATAGTGTGAATGTGTGTAGAATGAATGTAATCCGGACGTACTGCATCCGCCATGTTAGCACTGTCATGTGACCTACAGGGTCAGTTGCGTCGCTTCACTGGTATTCATATTTCCTCTCCTGTGGCCTCATGGGACAGTAAAGTGTCTATTGAATGTGCACTTCAGAATCTCGCTGGAAGTAGTAGGTCATCCAGGTACTTTTCTCCCACTGTTTTATGAATACTATGAATTCAGACATACTTCTCTGGTGGCATACTGTTTTTTGCCTTCTATATAGTATGGAAGTACAGATATTCGGACACAGCACGTGTTATATAACAGCTGATATTACTGCTTTGCATTGTGGGATATGGTATTTTATGAAGTTTGCTCAAGTTGCACAGAAATTTGCATAACTGTGCATGGTATACATACTGTAAAAATAGTAAATAGAATTCTATTCCAAACATAGCTTTGCTGCTTTCTCCACTACAACCATAAAAAAGGCAAGTGGAAAAACAGCGCCCTCTATCCAAGCCCACCAGCAAACTAAATGGACATGGGGCCTTTTACATGCATTTAGAACAAAAACGTGACTGAGAATACAGGAGGATACCGTTGGAGCTTACAGTATACATTATGCCATGCATTGTGGGTGAGAAGTTTAAGCAGGAAGATAATGAGTCAGGTAGTAGCGCTTCTTATTATAAATAAGCTGGAAATCACCTTTGTTCTGCTGGGCTTTTCTCCTGATGAGCTACTGTGCAATAAAAATTCAAATGAGGCTCAGGCTTTTCCTAACACACACACTCTTACAAAAAGGCCACACGCGTTCATATTTCTGCTTCTCTCCGCCTTATTGCTTTAACTAGCCACAAGTTTCAAAGCGTTTTTAGAAAACAAGGGTCATTTAGAGACTACAGTAATGATATTCTTCTTAATTCAGCATTACAGAAGATCAAGAGCCATATGCGGAAGATAAGAGGGCTTAAGGAAGTTGTGGGCTGCATAACATTACTGGATTTATAGAGTCTTGTTCTTTTTAGATGGGTCAGATGAATTTCCTTCTGTGTGCTTGTGCATACAGAACAGAATATATCAATGTAGATATCTATCTATCTATCTATATATATATTATCTATCTATCTATATATAATATAATATATATAGGTGTGCATGTTTTTCTGAATCTATTGTGTTTATGTTTCTGTGTGGCTGAAAGCATTAGTGACTGTTCAGTTTTTATAGCAGTCTTTGTTCCAGTAACATTTTCCCATTTATTTTCTCCATAAGCTCCAAGATCAATCAAAACATGACAGAAATTCACTGACATGAAGAAAAAAAAAAAGAAAATCAGAGGAAAAGACAAAAGGTATGAGATTATGAGGAAATGAACTACTAATTGCTGAAGCATTGCGAAGGAAATACTTGAATCTGAAACTACAGGACATTATTTGGACAGTAATATTTTTAAGTAATGCAATATGTTTCTTCGGTTCAGGCAGCTTCACATGTTCTTTCCCTTAGACTCCATACACTTTACTACTTTATGCTAGCACAGATAGAAGCTGTGTTTGACAGAAATGTATCGGTGTTACTTATGGCTCACCCACAAATCAGCTTATACTACTAATGTAATGTCATTTTACGGCGAACTGCCTCACAAATGAGAGTCAATTCAACACTGGATTTTCACAATAGATTAACATGACAGCACATGCTAGTCGATGAGCTGAATCAACTCCACAGCAACTACAAACATTTATCCACTAACCATTCAGAAAAGTCCAGATGCATTCTAAATGTTCTAACTTCTTCCTGAGTCTCAATCAGTGTTCAACACCGTTACTGACAATAGTCATTTTGGCTGCGTGAGATTCTCCAGCTTTGTTGTTGTTGAGTTGTTAAAGCTCCACCCTCTTCTGGAAAGCGGGCCGGGAGCAGCAGCTCATTTGCATTTAAAGGGACACACACAAAAACTGCGTGTTTTTGCTCACACTAGGCTTGCTACGGTAGTCAGTGTTACCGGCGTTACCAGTGTTCAGTAGCAACACCAGTTTCATCACTTGCCCACTGCGGCACCGAGGGTTTTTTTTCTTTTCCACTTTAACGTGTTAAAAATATTTGCATTTAATGCAATTAACGTAGTATCCGTTTTCTGCGTTATATAATCAAGCTCTTATTCATGCTAATGCTTTTTAAACCATTCAAGAGCGACAAGGCAAAAGAGAACGCGCTGTCTGTGAACGTCCTGCCTATGTGACATACACATACATACAACACACGCTGTATTACCAGTGTTGTCACATGTCGATTAACCGGTGGGAAAATGTTTTCACCGTCACATATCTAGCTCACACCCAAATAGAGGTATTTTGAGCTGAAACTTCAGACTTATTACATCCGAAATCCAGGAAATCCACATGACACGATCAGGAAAAAATTTGCATGAGAGCAAAAGATTTCTCCATTCAGATTTCACAACAGATTCAAACTGGTCACATGCATTCGTAGCTTTGACTAAAAGAGAAAGCTGCTTGGTTTGAAAGTGACTTCTTTGTGAGCTGCTGTAGGTCGGTCTTGAAAGATTTACACATTATTGCTAAAAATCAATTTATCTGTGGGGAAATTAAATGGGATTCTTACCTCCCGAACTGGACCGGTGGGCTCTATTCCAGTCTGTAGGGGGCTTTTACGAGCTGTTATCATGTCTGATGATTACAGTAAAGCACCAGTTGAGTGTTACTCAAACAGATAAACCTGCCCATATACCAGCTCTTAGATTGATCGCTCACACCCAACCTATGTTACATCACCTTTCACACCAAAACAAACCATCCAATCCACAGACACACAGAAAGCCCTCTGGGGTGTGTGTTGTTTTGCATCTGTGGTTATTTATAGCAGAGGCAATAGTCACGATTTTGTGCAACGGTAACATACAGAATGCCCTTACAGTTTAGACTGGCATTTGAAGTAATGGTTTAAACGAGAGAAATACGGCCACGGCCAATGAAATGGAAGATTAAAAATACAAAACAAGACCTGATTAAAATGCTCTTGGAGAGGCCAGCGGGCTTTTCACTACTAAACCAATCTTTTGTCTTTACATGAGGTGAGTGTTGTCTAAAGGTGTGTAGGAAATGTTTTATACATACACCCACACAAGCCCGGTTACTATCCAGCTATTCAAGCGTGAACCAATCAGGTGGCAGCAGACAGCGTGTACTGAGAGAGATGTAGATCACATTGAGGCCATCCCAGAGAAAATCCCAGAGGGCTGTATTCAAATGATTTATTATAGACATCCACAGGGATGATGTAGATTATTTTATGTACAAAAGATCAAATGAAGCATCTCATTAATGTTTTGCTGCAGTAGTGCAGACCGGACAGTAATGCAAAATTCATGATCAAGTCACGTACATAGGAACTTGTGCCTGCAACACATGATTCAATTAAAAAGTCATTTATTATTTACTATGTGGGAAAACAATTATAGTTATTGATGTTTCCTCTTTGTGGTGTGTTTTCGCAGAGCACTCTTGTTAGAAACTTGATTTATGGACAGTGTTTCCTGCAAAACCTCTGCTGGTTTGGCTGCTGCCGCAGGTTCATAATCACTCTTTCCCATTCTTTGTAAGTACACAATGAAAACTCAAGTAAATAAACTGTAAGCATAATTATCATTTTTATATAATCATTAGTTATGCTCTATGGGAGGAAATCTACAGTCACAAATCTTTTTTGTTTTTGTATTGAAAAGTAGGTTACAAGCTTGCCTAATACATGATTTAATGCTTGTTCAACTAGATAAAAGTTTCAAATTAATTTAATATTGTTCTGTAATGCATGACATTCATTTATCAAGCAATAAATTACAATAAACATTATACAGACATCCACAGTATGGATAGGTCCTGAAAACTAATCTTCTAAATCCTCTATTTGGTGATAATAAGGCGCATTTACATTAAAAAATTTCATTATAAACTACCATTCAAAAGTTTGGGGTCATTAAGATTTTTATTTATTTATTTATTTTAAGAAATTAATACTTTTATCCAGCAAGGATGTACTAAATTGTTCAAAAGTGACAGTTGTTCTATTCTTTTTGCAATAAATGCTGTTTTTGTGAACTCTCACTTTATTCATCCTGAAAAAAGTATTAGTTTCCACAAGAATAATTAGCAGCACAACTGTTTTCTCCATTGATAATAATAAGAAATGTTTCTTGAGCAGCAAATTAGCAATGATTTCTGAAGGTGATCATGTGACTGGAGTAATGATGCTGAAAATTCAGCTTTGCATCACAGGAATAAATTACATTTTAAAATAATGTAATGTAGCCTATATAGCTAAAGATTTAAACTTTTTTTACTGATTAGAAACTTATAATTTGGGCAAATTCTGACATGATTCATGGCCAGTGTTGGGGAAAGTTACTTTTAAACTAATTACATTACTTAGTTGCTTTTTATTGAAAGTAATGCATTACGTTACTTTTGCGTTACTTTTTCTCATGTGGGATGGGCTGTCAGTTTGTTTTTATAACAACAAAAAAGTTCTATTTTTGGCAAATGTAAAGGCCCTTTCACACCAAAAGTGAAATGAATAAGCTTCAGGCTGAAGGAAATGCAAATTCACTCCTGTACAATAGAGGGCGCAGTTCAAACAAGCCTTTCAGCTGAGCTGCCATTCTAAAATACAGAAGAATAGGACTCAGGAGAAGAATTAAATGAGTAAAATATGCTCACATTTAGTTGAAAGCTAGTCTAGAATAATCATCATGTTTACACAGCACACACAAAAGTAACTCAAATATTTTGTTGTAAATTTAAATGTAATGCGTTACTTTTCTAGTTACTTGAAAAAAGTAATCTGATTATGTAACTCGCGTTACTTGTAATGCGTTACCACCAACACTGTTCATGACTGATTTTAGTTTTGGTGGACTTTTGGGAAAAATGTATGCTACAAGTTTGGAATATGACCCATCTTCCATTATCAATATTTCAAATACTGAGGTTAACAGTGGTTTAAAGTTACAGTCACTTAGTTTGGATCCTGCTGAGGGAGGCATGTCGAGATCCCCAGACAGTCCTGCAACGCTAACCTCTCTGATGGCTAAATTAACCCGACAGCCTGGCCAGTAACACAGTCGGTGTCGCCTCCTGTCTGCTCAGACTCAATGTCCCAATTAGCACTCCCCCGCCAGGGCATTATAGCCTCTTCTTCTCTTCGCCCGTCTAAACCCTGAATTACTAATCAGCAGGGCCACCACCTCCCTCTGGGACCCCCATCCGTGCACGGGGAAAAGACAGCACCGGGAATCTTTGCTCATTTTTCATCTGCATTGATTTTTTTGGGGAGGAGAAAGTGGTGCAGAGGTAAACAGGGAGGTCATTGATTCAAAGTCACACAAAGTCACTCAGGGAAGGAAAGAGAGAGAGAAGATAATGCACCTAGACTAAGAAGGTACATAGAAATTGATGAGTCTTATGGTACAGAAAAGTAAAACAAAACCCTTCCCTTGCCATTTGATTTTTTGTTTGTTTCTGTTATGAATTTCTGGTTGTGGCTTTTATCTGAACAAAGCCCAGAGGAATGAGACAGATGGAAAATAATGATGCAGTCTTGGTATAATTCACAGAAAGGAGGAGGCGGTGCATCTCTATCAGTTAACCCCTCGCTGAGGAAGTGTCGCATCAAAACACCTGCAAAATTGATGACTTAATAACAAAAGCTTTTATTAAGAGAATGAATCTCAGTACAATTGACTGTTTTACAATATTAAGTGATCTGCATTCAATAGTCGTGGTGGATGTGCATGTTTGATTGTTGAAGTGACAATGGTCTTGGAGAAGAGACAATTTATGGCTTCAAGTTATGTTTGAATGATTGTATTTACAAGATGAGCACAGAACGTTTTGAAAACAGGTTTCATTGTCATTATTTTCCATTTGGTGACACTAGTGGCACAGAAATTGGTAAATATTGACTAGAATTTACTGTTTTGGAAGCAAATTAATACTTTTATTCAGCAAGGATTCATTAAATAGATCAAAAGTAAAGAAAAAAAAATATTTCAAATAAATGCTGTTCTTTTGAACTTTCTGTTCTTTCTATTCATAAAAGAATCCTGAAAAAAAAATGTATCATGGTTTCCACAAAAATATTGTTGATAATTCATCCCCTTGGAATTATAAGGTTCTATCTGAAGGTTCTAAGCTCTATTTTTGTCAAAATTGAGTTATTCACATATTCATATTCTGTGACAACATATTTACATTAGGTGAGGTTTCTTTTTTTTAAAGTACATTTTGGTAATTTTTTAGAAAACAAAAAGGTTATATCTACAAAGTCGCACTCTAACTTGGTTCTATAAGGTTCTATCTACGTGAGCCAATCAGCACTTCGAATGCACACACGAGTACCAATGAGGATCAGCGTTCTTTTCATGTTGCCGCGATAGCGGAAGAGAGTTCAGATAAACGCTAAATCCGTGAAGAGAAGACTAAATAATTTCACACAACGCGATGTTTATTAGAAACCTCATGATCAACTGTTTTATTTATGATCTTGTCAGTGACAGCAGCCCAAATTCCAGGGAATTAGAGTCTTTTTGTGTGTTTTGCTGTATCTGATTGCTGAGGAGTTATTTTCTGTTAGACACCATGCTAACGTTAGCCAGCAGCGCTATTAAAAGGATAGGTTCGGGTTTTGTAGTCTATTTGCTTATTTCCAGTCACGTCATTGTCATACGAGTGAAAGTTATGTATATATTAGGTTATGTTTTAACCTTGATCCATTCTGTGTGCCATTGTCCATTGTCTGTTTTCTTGCAGTTTTTTAGTCTTAAAATGTCTTAAATTTGACAATATTAAGCCTTAAAGGTCAAATAGTAAATAATTTATTGATGGGGTTTTAATTACAACAGTAAACGTTAGCATGTTATTTCAGAAATACTGATGTCTAGAGAGAAAGCCATTTCACCTGTCCTACTTCTGTGGAATAAAGTCCTGCTCAGATGTATTACAGTAGCTGCTTTCTGTCTAAACAAAAGGAAACTTAAATGGTTTCTGCAATAATGTGTTAAATTACACATAAAATTTAACATCTGCACTGGACAAAAGATTTAGCACTGCCTTTTTTACTTTTATGCTTAACTTGAACAAGAAAAAAATATTCATTTAAAAAATGAAATAAATGTCATAAAAACCATTAAATTGAACTTTCTCATGCATATCAACTCATTGTTACAACACTAATTTTATGTTTTAAAACAAACTATAAGCAAACTATGTGTTTCTTGAAAATTATTGCTTCAATTAATTTTTTGGCAGATAGAACCTTATAATCGAAAGCGAAAAGTGTTTTTTTATTTATTTTATTTTATTTTTTTATTTTATTTATTTATTTATTTTTTTAGAATTAGAAGGTTCTATCTGCATTTGATATTGTATACTTGAATACATTTAGGGTCCCTGTCATTTTCATGTTTGAAAGAAACTTGTTCCCCATATAGGTTTTGCTAGTCATCTGATTTATGAAGTCTGTTTTGTGGGACAAAATTACATTTCCTATCAATTTCTGTGGCTACGCAGGCAGGATAGATAAGCGTCAATTATACATCTAATGCGCATCGTTTACTTTTCATTTTGTTAATTAGTGATAAAACATCTATCAGTTTTTGCTGAAACAATACAGAAATGCCCATCACATCAACTGTTTTTCACTTGCATGCACATTTATGACTTCTAGGCTTAAAAATGGGAACTTTCCAGAAGGTGAGTTTGGTGCAATGCTAAGATTGACTTAACTGAAGGATGCATGCCAAATCTGGCTAAAAGAAGGTATACTTTTTGGGGAACAGCCATCATATGGTCTCTTAAAATGCTGTCTAGATAGGCAGCCCACTAGGTTTTGAAGTAAAGCGTGTGTGTGTACTGCAGTATATTCCTATTCTTTGTTTAAAAAAAAATACAGGAACCTGAGGCTAGTATTTGAAATCAAAGCCACAAGGGGCAATTTCAACCTACTATCGCATCCAACTGCAGTAAAAACACCACAAGCGTTTGACCTCTTCTTGAGCTCAGAGAGCAAAGATGAGAGAAATTTGCTTAGAATTTTTAAAAAAAGTACATATTTGGAGCACAGTTATGTCACTTCCTGTAAGCATTATAGCTATAACAAAGGGCTTGTTTTCTGTAATTTTCATGACGCTCATTGCAGTGTCTTTAATTGTCAGAAATGTCACGTTCAATTTAGCCAGAGGTTTCGCAACATTTCAAAACACAAATATCAATGATTCCCGGTAAGGCCCTCCAGAGCCGAGGGGCCCACAGTATCACACAGAGCACCTCAAAGTTAGATTGAGCCCTGTAGCACCTGAGGGGGGGAATTGGTTGCGTAACTACGAACAGCCATATCACCACCCCACCACCATCCAAGACTGTTATCTAATGTGATGCCAAGCTAACAGGCTCAGAAGAATATGCAAAGAGATCTGCGTATGCCGTCTGCTGATTTATGTGCATACTTTCAAAGTGAATGTGTAATCTTTGTTAGTGGGAATCAGAGAAATCTGACTTCCTAAAACAGTGTGACACAGTTGGCCTTGAACTAAAAAAGCCTAATGCTTTTACCAGCACTGCAATTTGACCTGGAATATGGGTTGAACTCATTCGTAAAGCTGGGAGAAGGGAAAAAAAAACAGTCTTGGCATTTTAACATCCATTTAGCACCAACATGATGTGCGGTGAAAAACTACAGCGAGCCATCTGTCCTGATTAGCTGAACAGCTCTCGTTTGATAAAGGTCAAGTATAAAATGTTCTGCCCAGTGCCTCTCGGATTTTAACAGTAATGGGACGTGCAAGTCCAAATATTCATATGCTCAGGGTTGTTTCATTTAGAACATATTCTGACTAAATGGTGTAATCGCGTTGTGTAAGTTGACGTCGGTTCATGACTTTGTCAAACAAATTGAAGTTTAAAACTCTAGATTCACTCAACTTTCACTCGTTTCCCACTTTGACTGTTGTCGTCATGTAAAAGCACCAAATTGTCAGCGGTTTAACAGTAATGGCTAGCTAGTTAAGTAGTCTTTGACATTCAATATCTTAAAGTTTTACAGCTTTTTCTGGCCAAGATTCGCCCACTTAAGGCCTTGATATACTAACGCATTGGTGGTAACGCATTACAAGTAACGCAAGTTATGTAATCAGATTACTTTTTTCAAGTAACTAGTAAAGTAATGCATTACTTTTAAATTTACAACAAAACATTGGAGTTACTTTTTCAAATAAGTAACGCAAGTAACTTTGTTTTCCCATTTATTAACTAACACCTCTCCTGTCCTCATGTTGAAAGAAATTGTGACTAAGTGCCGAGGCATTGTGTGTGCTGTGTAAACATGATGGTTATTGTAGTTCTAGACTAATTGTGAGCATACATTTATTCATATACTTCTCCTGTGTCCTATTCTTCTGTATTCCAGAACGGCAGCACAGCTGTTTGAACTGCGCCCTCTACTGTTCAGGTGTGAATTTGCATTTCCTTCAGCCTGAGGCTTATTCATTTCACTTTTGGTGTGAAAAGGCCTTTACACTTGCCAAAAATAGAACTTTTTTGTTGTAAAAACAAACAAACAAACAGCCTTACAACCTTACTTTCCATAAAAAGTAACAAAGTAACGCAATTAGTTACTTTTTTACGGAGTAACACAGTATTGTAATGCATTATTTTTAAAAGTTACTTTCCCCAACATTGCGACGTTTTTTTTTGTCCTTCGTTGTGGGGAAAAAAGAAGTTTGAAATACTTAAGCAGCAGTATGCTGTTAGCAAACCTCCTGATGGCGCACACACTGCTGAGAGCGGTGTTTAGATGAATATGTTAATGCTGCATGCTTTCCTTTCAATATCAAAAAAATACATACAACAAAAATGACAGAGAAAACAGTAAATAAAGCATGTGATCATAGCGATGTGGATGTTTGCACAAGCTCTGCAAATCAGCACTTCAGTAATGTCACGTTTATTTATATACCATTTTATTCAATAGATTGTTTAAAAGCAAGCAGCTCTGAAAAACAGTCAGTGTCTCTTTCAATTTGAATTACAAAATGTTCTGCTATGAAGGGGCTTTCCAGTGTGTTCATGTTTTGACTTGTGGACGTCTGACCTTGACTGAACAGAAGAAATGAACCGGAGATTTACATGTCAAAGAGGGCGGAGCCTCAGAGCCACACCTACTTATTAAATCATCGCCACAGACCAATGATAGTTCAAAGGTGTTTACCAGTCAGAGTGAACTTTTTCCAGAAAGTTTGCTTTGGCAAGCTGTTTCGAACTACCGAAAACAAACACAAAACAAACTTGGCCTGGTTTTGTTTGAAATGACGTCACACCACTTCGTATATATATATGGACCTTTAAACAGGAAAGGACTTTCTGACCAACATGTAGAGCAATCAACCCTAGTTTGTGTAAACTTTGTGTTCAGAATGTTTGTTTGTCCAAATGAACTAAGCACTTGGGATCAGTAAGATTTTTTAAAATGTTTTTAATGATTTTTAATTTTTGAAAAAAGTCTCTTCTGCTTACCAAGGCTGCATTTATTTGATTAAAAATATAGTTTAAAAAAATTAATACTGTGAAATATTACTACACATTATTATTAAAATGTAATTTATTCCTCTGATGGCAAAGCTGAATTTTCAGCATCATTACTCCATTTTTCAGTGTCACATGATCCTCCTGAAATCATTCTAATATGCTGATTTGCTGGTCAAGAAACATATCTTCTTCTTCTTCTTATTATTATTATTATTTTCAATATTAAAAGCAGTTGTGCTGCTTAATAATTTTGTGGAAACCATGATACATTGTTTCTTTGGTTTCTTTGATGAATGTAAAATTCAAAAGAACAGCATTTTTTTTTTAAACCAATTTTTTCTCTTTACTGTCCCTTTTTATATTTTTAATGCATCCTTGCTGAATAGAGGTATTAATTCCTTTAAAAAATAAACTAAAAATATAGTTCTGTTTGTGAAATAGTTTATTTGTTACTAACACTGGGTACACACCACAAGATAATCGGGCTGATTTGGGGCCTATCTCTCCCTTCCGACAATCCTAGGTAATGTCCCGATTATCTTGATGGTTCTACAGATTATCTTATCAGATTTTCCTGTGGTGTGAGGTGGTTAAGAGTGACTGAATCTGCTCGGAAGAACGTCGGAGCCGCTCCAATCGCAAATCTTAAATATTTAACATGTTGAATATTTACTATCAGAAATCCTGATGTGTGGGGGGAACCCCAAGGACAAACCCCAAGCACGCTCTGGAGATTATCACGAGAAACGAAACAATATCCAATCAAAAAGCGAGCTGACAGAAGCATAACAAACGCAGTCACGGAGCAGCACAAAATTAAATGGATTTGGACAGCAGAGATGGAGGATCAGCTTGTCGATTTGTGGCAACAGCACAAACGTGTCCTGTAAAACATACCAAAATCATTCCAAACACTATGAATGCAATTTCTTCCTGCCTATCGTCCGTCATGTTTATTCCGAAGAGATTTTGCGAGATTTTGCGTGTTCACAGTCGGGACTCTTGTTGAAAATCTGTTTGTGTGTGGTGTGCTGTCTTTGTCACATCACAGCAAATCACACACTATAGGAGCAAAACCGTTAAATCTAGGATTTTGTCCTCATGTTTGTGGTCTCTCACATTTTGAAAATCGTATAAGTTTTCAAAAATCTTTTAGTGTGTACCCAGCATAAGTGCCTCAAAAATGATTTAATGATTAGTGCTTTTCAGTTTTGTATGCATCAGAGAATCAGCAGATGGATAACAGGGACTAGTTAGGTAACGACCGCTACACATACTTCTGTTTGATATGGCATTTTATTATTACAAAGAATTGCCAGGTGCTTTCTTTGTTCTTCCATATTTTGCAGAAGGTGAATTTATGTAGTGATTAAATATTTTGCTGTCATAACCAACAATGCCACCCTTGGATCCATGAGAGTTGCCATAGAAACGAGCAATTTCTGAGTCCCGTCATGTGAACGATTCAGAGTAGAATCTGAGTTGTCATCTCGTAATTACGGTAATTCTGACGCTATGTGAACGCAGCATGTATTTACTGTCATTACTAAGTTTCTTAATGAAGAGCAGTTAAACATTTAGAGAACATTTTCCCTAAATCATTTCTTATCCACTGATTAAATGATCATTTTGACCTGATCCAATGTTTGGTTCGAAATAAAATTGCAAAATAGTAATGAAAAGTTTTGAATACTTACAACCATACCGTTTAAGGACACCCAGCAATCGGGAGGGAAGTCTTGCAGGAGGGGCACCAGGAACTGCAGGCATCCGTCCCAGTGACACAGCAACAACATCATGCCAATCAGATTAAAGATTCTTACCACTGCACTCGCCAGGTCATACGTCATATGAAAAATCTGAAGGAGGAACACAAGGAGGAAAAAAGGTCAGTGGTTTTATTTAAGGGTCTTGGTTTTTGCACAGCAATATTTTGCATATTGAGAAAACAGAATGTCATGTGACACTGAAGAATGGAACAATGGTTGCTAAAAATCAGCTTTGTCATCACAGGAATAAATTACATTTTAAATATAATAAAACAGAAAACATAGTTTATATTGTAATCATTTTTCACAATATTACTGTTTTACTGCATTTTTTGATCAAATAAATGCAGCCTTGATGAGCATAAAAGACTTCTCTCTAAAATAAAAAAATCTTACCAACCCAAACTTTTGAATGGTAGTAGACTATTTGTATATTATTATTATTATTATTCTCACAGGGCCATGTGATTTCCAACATTACAACATTTCAGAGTTTTTTTCAGTTGAGAAAGTAATTACATTTTAATGAAATATTAATCAGTATTTTTTTTTTCTTGTATGAATAACATGCACTGATGAATCGTGCACAATAAAATCTGTCACATTTGGTAAGAAAATAAATTGGGTACCTTTTGATTTCATTTTTCACATCAAGTCCGTATTCTCTTACCAGTAACCATAGCGACAGTGACCCATAATACTTAAAAGTGATAAGATTGACCCTTTGCCAGGGGCACGTTCAAGCTCACATGCGCAGCATTTTGCTACGGTTTCCGGGTTGAACGACACGGTTTCCTGGAAACGGTGTGCAACAGGTTTGAGATACGTTTGTCAAAAATGTCAGCCCAATCGGCAACAACATGTATATAAACCACGCGGTATTACAGAGACAGCTCGCACAATGGGTATGAATGCAACATAAAAGTACCATACTGGTGCTTCCAAAATGGTCAATATTCATATTCATGCATTTTATTCATATTTCATGTTAATCATTTGACCATTTATGGCTTATGATTTCTCAACATTATCTTTGATTTCATATATTCATGCACTGCTACTCCATATATTAATCCTCATCGTATTTAATCTTTATGGTTATTCTTCTTTTATCTTTAAGAGTATGTATGCTTGCTATATTTAATTGTCAATTCAATTCCCTTAAGGGTGTCAAAACAACCTCTATCTATTTTCATCTATTTTTGACATTTGACTAGTCTATGACATAACTGATAAATCCATTTGACCTTTTCTTATTAGACCGAAACATAAGTTTGAGTGGGATGTAAGTTTTCCTATGCTTATGGTATAAAACGGACTGGATCTTTGATAGTTTAGCTTTTCTTTGCTTTTCTTTACTTCTTCTTTGCTCTTTTTGCTTCTCGCATCTCTTCTGCATCTTTTGCTTCTGCTTCTTCTCTTCTACCTCACATTTCATTCTGCAAATGTCTTAATTTTGTTCCTTCTTTCTCTATATTGTGATCTTCATCTTCATCTATTAGATACAATACTCTAGATTTTATTATTAACTATTAATTAATTAATTTGTTTGTCTCTATAATTTTTAATTAATAAATTTGTTATTCCTTATTCAAATTTGATCTCTGACATAATCATTGCTGGACTGCCTGGATCTCGTTATCACAAGTTTTTGCATCATGTACATATTTATATATTTTGCTATTGTATTTTGGAGTGACACTTTCATAAACTTTTCTATTCTTCTCTGATTATATAATGGTAAATATTACAATATCATAGCACAGTGATCAGCAATAATGATAAGCCTAATACAATAAAAATAATAAGGTCATAGATCATAACACAGTCTCGGGGGTAAGAAGTGGATTATCCTTCATCTGAAATGTTTGTCTTTTCATTCTGAAATGTGAGGCAAATGTTGGACCACAATAATTAGGAACCACAGTTTCCACAAATCCCTTCACTCGATTGGGATGTTCTCTTTTATTCTGGACTGCAAGGGCATGTAATATTGAGTGTATTTTGCAGAATTAAACACGTATTTACTGAAAATTCTTAAAAAAAGAACACAAAGAATGGCCTTCTCAGCTGCCATAGTTGCAACTCTTGCGTCAAGAGTAACAGGGTGTTCAACCAGAGATTGTATTATTATAGGGAGATAAGAGGGTCTGTATCTCTTACCATTGGAGAAAGCGTAACGGCCAACTTAATCACATGCGGCACCTCTCAGCCTATAGTGTTGCCGTGGCGTACCGCCAGTTAGCATTAGCCGTTACGTTTTTTTGGCTAAAGGTTTGCAGGCTTGCCTTCCAGTGGCTTTGGTTCAACGTACGACCGTTTCCGTTTAAAAAACGTTTTGCATCGGGGCTGAACGCAGCCCTGGAGTTTGATTGACAGGCGATCTAACCAATCATAACGCCGAATCCGCCGTTTTGTCCGACAAAGCAGTCAGGGGTGGACTTGAACTTTAAAAATGGTGTATACCGACGTCTTTCCGCGGTTGAAACAACATTCCTTCTGATTTTCATTCATGTTTATTTGATGCTATAAATTAACTAACATTATTAGGAAGAGATTATCGGTTCACGTGCCCGGTGGTTGAACTGAGGCCCTACAGTGATATGTCACGACACATTAAAGAGCCACAAAACGGTATTTATTGCTTACATTTCTTTAAAAATTACAAAATTTGAGACTGTTTCATATCAAAAGTAACCTGCTCTGTCTTGTCTGTCGATGCGTTGTCAGTGTCCTCTTTGCTCCACAATGTATTTTTCACTGCGTGAGAACATGTTGTGTGGCGTTAGAGTGACATGGCTTGTCGAACGAACTACTAGTTCATCCGTCAAGTCCATCAGACAACTAGTTGTCCAGGCAGTTTGGTTTTGTCAAAGACTATAGACCTTATGTAGCCCCGCCCCTTTTCAGCGCTGCACTCGTTGCCTTCCGTTTTTGTATTTCCACAGCGATATTACGTATTTATGAATGAACTGTTCATTTTAAAATATTCCTGGTCTACTGACATTTGTTAAGACATCTGCTTTAAACATTACAATTCTCATGGTAGATTTTGGTAACTCTACAATAAGTAAATCCACATCACCAGCTAATTATTCTTTGACAGCGATGCCATAGAAATATACAGAGTTACCGCAAAAAAGGAAGTTCAAAGACAAAATTGATTAAGATGGCGGCGTGCACCTTTCTCTGGTGCATAAGGTCTATAAGGTCTATAGATATAGAAAGACGGTTCACTACTATTAGTTATGAATGGGAAACACTGCAAAGTGCAATATGCCGGAATTGGGCGGAATACGTCCCGCCTTCTAAGTAAAAGAGCCAATCACTAATTGATAAACCGTTAAGTTTAAAATATTTTTAAGGTTAAGTTTAAAATATTCTGGCTAAGCCCCCAGCATGAGTTTTTCAAGGCGACCGTTAATTAGAACATATTACTTTATTGGTTCCATGATGATGCGTCATTGCTTATTACATGACACACTGCAGCCACAATAGCGCTATATGACTGATGATCTGCTTTTATTACATTTTTCCTTTTTATTCGAACTATTCACAAATTTGTTAACTATAGCATGAAATATCTGATATTCTGATTGACAAATATGTGCAAAACCATCTCTGGTTTAGCGCCAGCCAAATGTCCACGCAGTTTGAATTTGGCAGTTGATCACATGATGCACTGAACGTTCTAATACACACCGGTGTGATCGTGCGTGTCTATTTTAGCATAAGAAACAACATTTATGGGAAAGTTCATGTCAGATTTTGTTGCTGATTTGAAATAAGTTTTTAATTGTGAGTTCGTCACAGCGTTTTTTGAGATTTCAGGATTCCCCCATTCTAATAGATAGGACTTGGTCTTGGATGCCCAGAATAGCTGCCCGGAGGTGTTGCAAATATGGCCGCCAAGTGAACAGACTTTCCTTAAAAGGGACTTTGGATTCGTTTATACAGAGTATGTTTTCTGAGAATGTGGTTGCGAGTCCTGAAAATTTACAGGTGTGTTTGGTTATTGAATGCAGTTGTCACTCCCATAAATAACTGAACTGTGTGTGATCATAACCTTATTAAGGACTCAAATACAGAACTTACATCCGTATTCTGTTGCTGTGTGGATGTGGCCTAAGACTGAAATGCTATTAGATACTGTAAGCCTCCAAAGTACCCTGTTTCCTGCTCACCTTTGATCTTAATGGTTATGTTGTTCAATTTCTGCATTACTATGTAGACAGAGCTGAGAATGATCATGCCTTTTCACCTCTTTGCAGATTTATATTGCTAATAATGCAGTGAGAACAGAGCATCACGGGAGCAATGCGTCTCAGAATGACGAGTCACTGCCCTGGAGGATTATATTCAACCCCAAAGACAACAGTCAACGCGAGAAGAGAAGATGTGTTATCCATCTCATCTTTGCCTTATTACTGCATATCTGCATCAATAAAACTGTAAAAAAAAAAAAGAAGAAGAAAAGAAAGAGCTGTTCTATAGTCTACAGCGGTTCTCAGTTGGTTTTGCTTTAGGGTTCAAATTATACATTTAGACAATGAGTGGTAACTCACCATGATGCTACATTGTTAAACCAGCCTAAGCTGCTTTGCTGGCCTTTGCTGGTCTGTTGGCTGGTTTAGTCAAGCTTAGGCTGGTTTCAGCATCAACTCAAGGCCCAACAATATGCAAAATAATTAACTTGACATAGGCTAAATGGGAAACTTGACAGTTTTGTCAAGTTGTAGACACATAAACAGCATCAGAAGTGGGATTTACCAGATTGGAACAAATACTGGGCCAAATACTCAAAATTTGCAGATGAATTTGCACCAAAATACCTACATCGATATCCTTCTCCCTTTTAAAAGCATACTTATTTCGCTGTGCTTAATATGCACACTTTTATGGTGAGTTGCATTTCATTATTTAGCATTGTTGTAATACCTGGTCACGACCCACCAGTTGAGAACCACTGAGAATGCCGCCCACAGACACTTATGTGAAACATTAGGTACTCTTACACACGATTGCAAGAGTCCCTGTCCATCTTAGCGAACGCCTGGGATATTTGCATGTGTTTTAAACAAAGGTAGATTTGTTTTGAGTTTCACAAGAGCGATACAGCCAGAAGGCGAGAGAGGGAGAGGAAAGGAGAGAAGAAGATAGAAAGCAGGGGACATGGCCTGAAATGATATGAGATTACATATAAACACGGCAGATGATTAGTCATATGCAAACTACATTGTGTGCTGGCACAACAGAGACTCAGAGGGGTGAAAGGCTTTGAATGCCTAAAAAAATCAATTCAGGCTTGGCGAGTTGGAAGCGGGTGGCAATTTTAAACGGAGTGAAATAATGCAGAGAAATGGATAGGGGATGAGAGGAAAGAGATGTGTGTGTGTGTGTGTGTGTGAGAAAGTGATGCACAATTATTCTTGTTATGTTTTGCTGTTTATTCGGTGTAGTCGACCGAAAGAGATTGTGGTTGTTATATAATTTACATTGTCTCTTTTTAAAGTTAGACTAACACAACTTCTCAGACAATTCACAACCAAATAATTGCATTTTACTCCTGTAATGTGACATTTTTCTGGATGAAACAGGATTTTCAAGGAGTAAAAAATGCATGGCAGGATTTTATCCACTGAGAATTGAATGAATTGTAAAAAAAAAAAAAAAAAAAAGTGGTCTCTGTATGACAGGTAATTTTAGGGGTTGGAAAATAAGAGGAATTGGAGATGTCAGCCAAAAGAAAGTCTTTTTTTTTTTTTTTTGTAAAAGATTACAATGATAAACATGTTGTCCCCCTTTTGCAATAAACACAAAAATGGATGTATATTTAAAAAGTACTTAGGGACAATTTTGATCAACCCAGGCTTATTGGAAAAATGTGCCTGTGGTGACTTTTCTTCATGCCCTTTGCATGTTTTGCAACAATTTTCAAAATTCAGTGTGTGGCACTAAAGGCGAATTTAAGCCTTGTTCAGACTATCAGTCCAAATCAGATTTTTGTGCATATCCGATTGAAATCCCATCAGATTTAGCAAGTGTGAACACCAAAAAAATCACTGTTTTGAGCTACATTCATACAGTATGTGGTTTGAAATCATATTCAAATCGCATTTCTGGAAATTAGTTTTAGTCTGACTGCTCTGATCAGATTTTGCGTGGTTTATGTGACTTTAACATGCTGAAAGTTGCTGCAGAAACAAGGTTGTAACAAGCAGAAAATGACAATATAACGGAGATATGTTTTGAAACCAGCGGATACAACAGCACGGAATAAAGCCATGCATACCTTGTAGGAGACATTTCTGCCTCTGCCTCAGCTACATGTTGTAAATAAGACAACATCTGTATTGCAAACCCTCCATGATGCATTGTTGTTGTTTTTGGTGTATATCTACAAAAGCAATGTCATTGCAATAGAAACCAATGCTTTTTTATTGTGACTCATGTTTCATGTGACTCTTACCTGAGCGCCTTGCATCACAAGTGCAATACTGTACGAGGTAATTGTTGGTGTTTTTACTCCCACTGGTGTTCATTTTAACTGGAAACTACAGTGAATTGTATGTTTAGGTAAGTTTTTGGAGTTTTGCAAAAATGTAGATAGTCACATTATTTGAATGAGCCTATGCTGTTTTAATATGTGAAAGTTAAAGTGACATGTGAAGGTCAAGTATGGAAACCCATACTCGGAATGTGTCCTCTGCATTTAACCCATCCAAGTTAGTATACACATTAGGAGTAGTGAGTAGTGAACACACACACACTGCAAACCGTGGACACAACCGAAGCAGTGGGCAGCCATTTTGCTGTGGCGCCCGGGGAGCGGTTAGTGGTTAGGATCCTTGCTCAAGAGCATCTCAGTCATTTCCTGTTGGTATTGAGAATCAAACCCGCAACCTTCGGGTTACTAGTCTCAAGGTGATGATGCACGGGGCAACTTTTTGAGCAATGTTGCCGAGGGATGTTGTACTTTCCCATTGAGAATGGGCAACAACTTTCTATCTGGATACTGTAGATCGAAATTTGTTGCCCATTCTCAATGGGAAAGTACCCAAGCAACATCGCTCAGTGATATTGCCTGGCAACATTGCTCAAAAAGTTGCCATGTGTATCATCACCTTCACTCTTTAACCATTAGGCTACGGCTGCCCCGACTGATAGCATCCCACATCGCTACTATGAAATATTCTGACACTGGAATTCAGGATGAAACTCCACTTTTAAACATCACCTCCCATCCGACATGAATAAAGAGACCGATTCTGCTGGTTAATCAGACAAGCTCATGTTATAGCTTAGTGCGATCATCCATCGTTAGCGAACGGCATGGGATAAAAGGTTTCAACGGCACTGGCTCCGAACAAAGCCGATCTTCTCTCCTGAATGCCTCCGTGGGCACCCTCGCTAATTCAGCCATCCCTCATTTGCATGAAAAGCCCATTAACTCCACACATCTCTCCGGGTTTTTTTTTTTTTTTTCTATCCGGGCCAGTTATTTCATTATACAACCCTGGCCGGAGAAACTCAATACATACCCCCCCAAAAAAGATCTCTAGTAATGTTTTTCCCAGCTTCAGTGCTAACTGGTTTTGCATGATAAACCTTATATTGCTGTGGATATTTCCCTTGCCAAATTAAGGCAGGATTTGAAGCTGAAAGTAATTGTTATCTATGTCGAATAAATTGCTCTTGCTCTCCACATATGGCTAGAATTACTAAGGTGTGAATTTGATGGTGTTTTAATAGCCGCTTATGGTATGGGGCTATACACTGCGGTGATGGGTTAAGTTCATTTTCTGCTCCACAAAACCCACAGTGAGATGTAGTGACCTTTTGTAGTCTCACACTATTTTTGAGTTACTGCAAAGAAGCTGAGGCGTCATTGTGTGTTAACAGAACAGACTGCCGAAACTGTCTCGGTAAATTTCTCTCATAGTTTGACACTTGTAATGTGATACAGAAGTATTTCTTTATGAAATACAAAGGGTTTCATTTTACTAATGAGAACTGATATTTGAACTAAAATTTCCATATATCATCGTACATTAAATCAAAATGTACCACATTCCCGTCCAGCTCAACATAGCAACAGTGCCTCAGCCAATGGTGTGAGTTTGGGGTGGAGCTATCTCTTCTTTTAGCCAATGGCAGAAGGGAGTGGATTGGAAATCTAATTTATGCAGTTCCATTTGGTGACGTTAGTTACACAGAAATTACATACTTTATCTTTAAGGTTTTTTAAAAAAACAAAACAAAAACAAAGTCTAATGTCTAAAAGTCAAATCCAGCGGCACCTCCTAATTTAAAGCTGTAATAGTCATTGAGCTTTGGGGTCAAGAATATTGTCAAAACACATTAACCTTCAAATTGGCCTGAGGGAATGGCTGTATCTAATATACATATGACTAGCATTGTATCTATATTGGTTTTTCAAGTCCTGTAAATACACCTCATGGGACTGACACACAATATCTGGAAGTGCTGACATGGGAAAGACCCCCAATGTTAATGAATCAATCCAATCTTAAATCAATATCCACAAACAGACACCAAGAATTCTCTGGTTAGAATTATAGCTAAAAACCTTACACATGTACTGTATGGAAAGCAGACACTAATGTTTAGACAATGCATTGGATAGAATGGGGATAAAAAAATTAACAAGCATATATTACATTTATGTGTTAAAATATTAAATATTAAATTTATGTGTTAAAATATTTTTATATGTTAAAATATGTTACATTTTTAACATTTAACATGCACTCTTGCATTGCTCTATAGTGGTAACAAGTCTCAGTACTCAAGGATGAGATAGAGTTAGCATTAAAAGTCTGTTATTTTAAAGCAAATGTCTTACGTCTTAGCATGTCTTAACATGACTTAACAGTTGAAATGTTGTATTTCTAGGCAAAATGTCCGAGTTTCTGTCATAGGGTGGTTGGAGGTTATTCACCTATATGAGAGTTACTGAGATCCTAATTTAATTTTATCCCCATTCTACCCTTGAACAAAGCAATTAACCCCAGGTTGCTCCAAAGGGACCATTTCCGCGATTGTTTTTCTGTAAGTCACTTTGGATAAAAGAGTTAGCTCAATTGTATTAGCAATTTCGCCATACAGAATAAAAAAAGAATAGCTTTAATAGTTTACATACAAATAATGTGTGTTACATTTTTTCTTTCAGGGTTCCACTCTGATCTTTAACAAACAACAGCATTGTGTACAGTAGAGTCAAAGCACTATGGGAATGCTAACCAACAACACTCTGCTCAAGGTTACTGGTGAAAGGGCACACAGCACTTAAAAGATCAGACCACCAGCATCAGATAACCCCTACCAGGCACTGCCACGGACACGGATCGAACACATGAGCCAGTCCAGAGTCCAGACATTCTGCAATCTCATTATTGTTTGCCAGGTGAAAATCATATGTCTGACTCAGATCATTTAGAAAAGTATTAGCACTGTCTACAAGCTGCATGATTTGAGGTATTATACTTGGTGTTTGGGTTTTGTTCAAATCTCTAATCCTTAGTATGAGCAATAGTAATAGTGATTCTTGCCTTAAAGTAAAGTAATGTTTAAATACAGGCTATTTCCTAAAATAATCACAAATTGAGTTGTTTAGACCAGGTTTTTTTTTTGTTTGTTTGTTTGTTTTTTTACATACCACAGTCCTCCAAATATGATCATCCTCATGCAAGGGACCAAAATTCTAAAATGGCACCCTGCATATTCATAAGGCCCAATTTATGCTGTAAAAATATTATAAATATGTGTAAAAATATTGTTTGGAAAATATTCAGTATTTAATTTTGTTATATTACATTCTTACTTTTTTCTACTGATTAGTACTGTTAGATAATTTATTTATTTATATCAATAGATTATTTAATTATTTTAATCAATTTGTTTAAGTATTCAGTTATTTATTATTTTTAAAAAAATGTTTGCACTATTTTGAGTTAACATTGGTGAATACATTTCTAGTGATGCTCTTTAAACTTGTGGGGTTCCCCAGGGATCCATTTTGGGTCCCACTTGGTTCTATTTTTAGGAAATACAGGTTGTCATTCCATTGTTATGCTGATGACAGCCAAATTTATCTGCCTTTTAATTTAATTCAGAGAGTCTGGAGACTCTCATGGCCTGTTTGACAGATGTAAAGGCCTGGCTGTCTCTAAACTTCTTGAATTTCAATGAGAGTAAAATGGAAATTATTGTATTCGGACCTTCAGATTCACTTAGGGTGTACTCATACTAGGCACGGTTGCCTTGAACCGAGCCCGAGCACAATTGTCCCCACTCCCCCACTGGCCCGCACTCACACTGCACTTAACGTTCTGGGCCGAAGCACGCTAACATCATATACTGTACGATGCAACTTTTTGAATGGAAGAAAACAGGAAGAAATGCACTTTCGCTAAGATACTGCCTAATATATTTATCATTTATGCCGCACAGCGATTTTCACTTGCACGTATCAGAGGATTATTACAAAGGCAGCTGACATTAATGGAGGAATTTGCAGCTTTACTCGCAAACTACAATTCCTATTCATCAAAGGTGAGAAGCAGACCTGTTATAAACCCAAATACACTCAAATTAATTACATGAATTGATAAGTGTACTATCAGAGTAGTAATAAAGATGTTTGCCGTCGTATTGATAACAGCAGCGCACACAAAAAGTAGTAGCTGTTCCGTGCTCAGGCACGGTTTGCGCTCACACTGCAAGCGAACTGCGCTCGACCCAACCCAACCGGACCGTGCTCTGGCCTACCTCTTCCAAGCGGGCCAGGGATGTCTAAACGAACCGGGCACGGAACAGAGCGATCACACTTGTCAAACGAACCGGGCTTTGAGGCTTCTTGTGTGAAGCCATGGGTGAAAAATCTGGGTGTTGTTTTTAACGAACCTCTGAAATCTGATATGTTAAAAAATATGTTGAAGCACTCTTGCCTTGTATTTTATTGTTATTTTACTGTTTTATTGTTTTAATTTGTTTAGTAATGTGTTTGTGTTTCTATTTATCTTAATGCATTATATTTAATGCTGCTATATAAATAAAATTGCCATTGCCCTTTTTTTTACCTAAACTTTCCATGGACCCCCTAGCCTCCGGTTTGAAAACCCCTTTTTTAGGCCACATGTCTCCTGATGACAGTTTTTGAGTTTGAATAGCTACTTTCCAGTGTTTACTCATAATTATAAATGTAAAGTGAGATTGATGTTTCTTTCAAATGAGCAGCAGTAGAGGAGCAGATGAACAAACCAAATGGAGTAGGAGTAATAGACATGAAAAAAGAAAAATAGTTTATAATGGAATAAGTAGGCAATAGAAACATGGGCAGCTGAGTCAAGCAGAGAGATCGGTAAATGCCAGAGCAAGCCTCGGGCACTCTACACTTACTTAATATCAATTATTTTCCAGCTCACTCTCCTTCTCAAACTAGCCTGTTTATCTTTCCCTTTTTCTCTTGACTTGTGGTGTTTGGAGGCAGATTCCAGTTAGTGATTTGATCATGTATCAGTTGCATTCTTCCACAATGCTGTTAACTGTCCCGGATGTATAAACCTCAGTGGGTTTGTAAGTCGTGTTCCACTGTGCCCTAGTGCCTCATGGGAAGTATGATCAAGCTTATGAGAGCAGTGCATCCCTAGGCCAAGTTCTCCTAGAGGAATACAACCAAATGAATGCATTTGTGTCATGACAAGTCTCAGAGTGTTTGGCATGGTAATGGATATGACAATGTTGATATGTTTAGTCTTGGCAGAATAGATCTGCTATGCTGCTGCTGGTGTTATTGCTGCTTCTATTGGTTACTGCTGAGCAAGTACGGGACTTGCTACAGCCAATACATACACGACACACTGCTGTGAGCAAGTAAGACATGCTGCACTACCTGTCAACTAACTCTCATGAGAGTATTAGTAGACTGTCTGCTTAATATCAGCTAACGCTTTATTTTGATGGCCCCCATCAGACATTCTACTGACTATAAGTAACTTTGCAAATACCCAAACCCTAACACCTAACCCTAACCTAACAGACTACTAATACTCTAATGAGGGTTAGTTGACATGTACTGTAAGTGCAAGGTTACTTATAGTCAATAGAAAGTCTAAAGAGGACCATCAAAATAAAGTGTAACCCCAGTAGCAGATCTATACAGGTGGAGCTGGGGAAGGTGGAGGGTTTCTGAAAGCATGCTGCAACGGCTACAGCAAATGCTGACCAAGTATTTGAGCGTGCTCATTGGCTACTGATAGAGTAGGGACTAATCAGATGTGCCCTATAGAGAATTACGTAATTGTAAGATTGAGTTAAGGAACTCTCAGCCTGCGCCATCGAGAGTTTCATGACAGAACTTTGTGCAAAAACATTTATTTTTTATTCTTTCTTTCTCTTATATATATGAACTATGGTAACCATTGATACTGCAACAAAACTGTCAATTTTCATATAGGGAACTACAACCAACTATTTAAATTATCAACAAACAAAAAAAGGTAAAACGTTGGGTCACTTATAATAGTGATACAATATGGTAATTTTGAGAGGTTCCTTCTGTGTTAGTACCACTTACTGGACATTTCAGTTTGAAAGTATTGCAAAACATGCAAGAAACAACATAAGTTTCATGTTTTTTTCCCACAGTATGACTGCGTTGCACATTTTACTGAAAATTTCGCTAATCACAGCAATCTTTATTTCAATGCGAACCCAACGAACTGCAAAAACTGCTGCTCAAGCTCCATACTTTCTCTTGTTTTCCTCTCTATTCGTCTTCTCGACCTCTTTCTGTATCTCCACACTCTTTCTTTCTCTCCTCCCACTGCTGTCTCTGGGAATGGCTCGGGCAACAGCAGTGATACAGTAGAGGCTTCTGTAACTCTATTAATCTGCCTGTGTGAGAGATACTGTAGCGGTGTACAGTGCACCAGGGCTAAAATTATCCAACGGCTGTGAGGCCTGATGTTTCACAGTGCCCTGACCCATCACCATTCCAGCACTATCTCACACGCACGCATGCTTAGTACACTCACACGCCGCTAAAACACCCATATCATTGCAGACTATATCTGTACGAATCTATATATGAAGAATCACACTCATAAAGATACACATCCGAGGTCCAAAATGAACACTTTATAAGTACTTTACTCTTTATATAATGTGAGTAAACATTGACTTTGACCAAATTAACTAGTCATTTTAATGTTTTTGTAATATAGGTGCAGTTTTATTAGTTTATTAGTTAAAGTTAGATAATTTGGGCAAGTTTATACGTTTAATGGAACATACATATGATGCTAACTTGAGTAATGACAGTAAGTACATCAGTCAAGCATTTGTAAATTTACATAGAGCATACTTGTCTGTATAGTATGCACTCTAGAGTCGCAAACATTTTTGTTATGGGCATATTCAGAAAAGCGCAGTGCTAACCACAAATACACTGACACAAAATTAAACTCTCCCTCACCAGTGTTGCCAATTGCTTTCAGTTGAAAGTAGCTCAAACTGGTCGCTAAATGTCACTAGATGACGTCATACTGGTGAGTTTACTGATTTACATTAATATAAATATATATCAGTGGGCGAGTCATGGAATCTAGGTAAGGTTTGTCCAAGAAGTTGCTAGATTTGTCGCTAGGCTTTTGATAAAAAGTCTCAAAAGGGGCGGGGAAGTCGCTAAATCTAGTGACAAAATCGTTAAATTGGCAGCTCTCTCTCTCTCTCTCTCTCGCTCTCGCTCTCTCTCTCTCTCTCTCTCTCACACACACACACACACACACACACACACACACACAAATTGAAGCTAACAACATCTAAGGGTTTAAGACCCCAAAATAAGTCAGAAAAAGTAAAACAAAAATAAATATCATGATTAACAGGAAGAGGAACGTTAGCGGTTAGCCTATTAGCATTGCTAATGTTTCACAGTAGTAGATGGATACAGAGAGACCTTGACAGCTGCCTGGGTGCTGTTCGTCACCTAAACATAAACTGAAAACACAAGACAGCGGAGAAAATGTGGGAATTGAGTAAAAGAGTGATCATAAATGTGATCAAGACAGAATTAGCTTTGCTAACGTTCGACTCTAAACAGGTTGTGGCAGACAAGAGACTCTAGGATTCTAATACAGTATCTCTGTATCAGAAGAATTTATCGTCTTATATTGTACATCACAATATAACAATCTTGGCTCATAGGAAAAAACGTGCCTCTAGCTACATTTTCCAAAAGTTCAAATATACCTATAATCACTGAAGTTTACCACTGAAATGAACACTAATGGCAGTAAAACAACAATTTTTATTCCTTTCCACACAAATTGTGATTACATGGGCAGATTATTGATTAATACATTTTTATTTTTGCGTGGTTTCTTGCACAATACTTTGACCTCAAAACATTTTTACGTAGCGCATTATTTATGAACTAATACATTTTCATTTTTTCCTCACATAATTACTCCATATGTATGGCTTTTCTGACATGGTAAGCTTGATTTGTAGCTCACCTGGTAAAGCACTGCACATGCAGTGCAAACACAAGTCATGACAAAAGACACTTAGACAGTGTTGCAAAACGAGCAAGAAGCAACACAATCATTTTGCAGAAATGCTGTCCCAGGCACAATGAGCCTGTGTTGCAATATAAATATCACGGGACAAGGAGAAATAGAAAGAGATTTGTATGTGATAAAGATAGAGAGACATTCCGATTTTCTCAATCAGATTTGCGCATGTGAATCTGTAATCCTCATTAAAGAGTTTATTTGTCAGATCACAGTAAGCGGACTCATGCTAACAGAATTAGCTGTGTCATTATAACAGCTCTGTTTAGAGACACTGCGTGCATAAAAGCATACTTCATAATTTGGACATTTCTTATAGTGTATGTCTCATCTAATCCAGTACTGCGTGCTGACATGGCTTCTGTCACTCTAATTTGACATTGTGTATGTGTATAACCTCTATTAAAGGTTATCAAGGATTAACTGGGACTAATTTGCTGGGATTAAAATCCATGACTGGACTCATGACAATAACAAAGGAAAAAATAGCTGCAGGTATGTCCTTCCTTTGTTATTCCCCAAAAAAAAATCTAGTGCTGTTGCTATATATACAGTGGCCCCAAAACGTATTCAGAAGTAGGTTTGCAAAAAATAAAACACTCACACACACACACATATATATACTAAATAATACTAAAGAATCATATTAGTGGTCTAACATTATGTTGATGTGTTTGCTATTATACAGCCATGTTTTGCTTACTGATTTCAGGGTAAGATGCATCTTGTGTAAGAATCTTTAAACAACCTAACAAGCTAAATGAAGTGGAAGGGCTTTACGTAGAAGAGGAAATGTGACTCACTGCGTTTGCTTTGAGGGGTTCTTACTGTTCCAGAGGAAGAAGGCTTTTTACAGTGTGCCTGGCAAACTGCCGCATGGAAATGACATCAGCCTCTCTGCGCTGCGTTAGGGCCTGTGAACCGGACCCCCATGGGGTGACAGAGAATGGGCCAGAGCTTTGAGCACAGCCTCACCGGCTGTCATTAAACCTTCTGATTCAGCCCATCACAGAGCCATTTAGCACTTTCACATCCTACTCACACCAACCTGACAGTCTTACAGAGAAGAGAACCGATGGGTGGCTTTCTCTCAGTGAAATATGTGTGAAAAATATGGAAAAAAGAGAAAAGATGAGGGATTTATTGTGGGAGGGGGAATAGTGATGGATGTGAAGATTCCAATGGAGTGAAAAGCACAGCTTTAAAGAACAATAAAACGGCACAAGAAGGAAAATGTGAGGTATGAATAAAGTGAAATTGTAGGGATGCACAATATTTTTCTACCATAACAGTTTTTTATGTATTGTATTGGTTGATTATTTAATAAATTATTTAATTGTGCATGCTTATTTCCTATTTTTACATTTATATTATCTAATGCTCAAAGCACTAATTTACTGTACACTATTAAAGGGTTAGTTCACCCAAAAATGAAAATTCCGTCATTAATTACTCACCCTCATGTCGTTTCACACCCGTAAGACCTTCGTTCATCTTCGAAACACAAATTAAGATATTTTTCATAAAATCCGATGGCTCAGTGAGGCCAGCATTGCCAGCAAGACAATTAACACTTTCATTGCCCAGAAAGCTACTAAAGACGTATTTAAAACAGTTCATGTGACTACAGTGGTTCAAGCTTAATGTTATGAAGCGACGAGAATACTTTTTGTGTGCCAAAAAGACAAAATATTGACTTTATTCAACAATTTGTAGTGAAGGGGCGATTTCAAAACACTGCTTCATGAAGCTTCAAAGCTTTACGAATCTTTAGTTTTGAATCAGTGGTTCGGAACGTGTATCAAACTGCCAAAGTCACGTGATTTCAGTAAACGAGTCTTCGTTACGTGATAAGTGTTTCGAAATTTCAATGGTTCACCACTGGGGGGCGTGACTTTGGCAGGTTGATACACGCTCCAAACCACTGAACCACATTCATAAAGCTTCGAAACTTCATGAAGCAGTGATTTGAAATCGGCCATCACTACATATTGTTGAATAAAGTCTTTTTTTTTTTTTTTGGCGCACAAAAGTATTCTTGTCGTTTCATAATATTGATTGAACCACTGTAGTCACATGAACTGTTTTAAAAATGTCACCTCACCGATACCTCACTGAGCCATCGGATTTTATGAAAAATATCTTAATTTGTGTTCAGAAGATGAACGAAGGTCTTACAGGTATGGAACGACATGAAGGTGAGTAATTATTGACAGAATTTTCATTTTTGGGTGAACTAACCCTTTAAATGCAATCTCAAATTAGAACATTTTGATGCCTAAACTCACTTGAAGCATTTTTTTTTCTGTTGTTTTTTTAATACAGAATTTTAATATCATTTTGTGCTCTACAAAAAAAGAAAAATCCTACACTCTGGAATAACTACCAATACCAATACCAATGGAATAAATACCTTCGTAAGTAAATGATGCAGAATAAAAATTTTGGGGGTGAATTCTTTATGCATTAACATACACAAACACAACATTTACTAAGCTTAGACCTAGTAAAAAAAAAAATGTAATGTAACATGCCCTAGAAACATGTCAGACTACAGGTTTCTTCCCGACCAATCATTTTTTGCCGTATTTAACAATGTGCGTAATGTCATTGAGAAGGTGGAACTAGCATCTGACTTCTGGAAACAAGAGCGTAAACAACAAAATGGTTGTACTAGCCTAATGCTAATTCCAGCATTTACTGGGTTGCTGAAGCTCCTCCAATATCATTCTCCAGCATTTATCTTTTTTCATTATGTCGTGGTAGTCCTTCGAGGAAACAACATAAAGGCAGGAGTATTGTTGCCATAGCTCTGTGAACCTTTTCTCCAATGCATAATTCCACCTAGCAGCACCAATACCATCATCTCTCTTTCGTTTCTCCATTTTTGAAAGCTGTGTATACAGAAGAGCTTATTGGTCAACGTCACAGATGTGACGGAACCCGACATGCTAGTCTTTCTGTTGTGACATCATGAAGTGCCGCAGACTATATGAGATGAAGCAACCGATTCCAGCGCCCAATCACCACGACACCCTATACGTCAATCGGATTGTGCCAAAATCGTGCTGATGCTGTGTAGTCTGAACCCGGCATTAATGGAGGCAGTTTTCTCTGATGAGTCCCTGATGTTATTTAGTGACTAGAGACATTATTAATTCAAGCCAAAGTAACGATCAATGAAAACATTCCTTCGCTGCCATGTGTGTGTGTGTGTGTAGAGGATTTAGCAACTCAACCCTGCCAGCTATGTTTTACCTCAGAGCACAAAAACATCTGACACTTCGATTACTGAAGTTCAAAAGCTTTGTGAAGAGAGAAGGCAGCTGATCTAAAGGTCATCTTGCTGCAGCGTCTTTCACCAACAGAATAAATGCATTTTCTCTCTTCAGAAACACAGAAAAGGTCCGCAAAAGATCAGGGCTTGTCAGAGCATCACGATTCAGTGTGCTGAAATCTGGGACGTCCTGCTGAATTTTAATGTATCAGATGAGCGTGAGGGGAAAAGGGCAGAGCGATTTATTCTCTTTGATAAGATATAGGATATTTAGTAAACCTACTTGTAAACATCATAATCTGGCTTCCGCATTTGGTTAAGAATGGAGGAACAAACAACAAACGTGTTCCCTCACGTGTCTCTCCATCTGTGGTGCATTTCATGCTCGCTTTCTTACTGTTGTGACATTCTGATGTTTGTTACTTGGAATTGAATAAAATATCTTTTTTTACACTAATAATGAGAGTAAATCACATGGAACAGACATCTTTAATCTCTTATCCATTAGTGGGTTTTCCTGTAAGCCACAGCATGCTGGTAGTGATTTAAGGCCTTTTTGTGTTATTCTTTTGAATTATATAACCAGAATAAAAACTGGACGTCACAGCATGTAGTAGTATCTACCTTGTTTGGAAACAATCATTAGTGGTGTAAATCATTAGTAACCAGCCCTAACCCTATGCAACTAACCCTAGCAAAAAGAACACTACAGCAACCACCCAGAATGCCCTATGTGGACCCCCCCAAACAAACGCTTAGCAATGAACACCTAAGAAACAATGTAGCAATGCCCTAGCAACCAGAACACCATAGCAACCACCTAAAACAACCTAGCACCCATGTGGACCACCCTAGCAACTGCATAGCAATGCTTTAGCAACCTCCCTGAACTCTCTAGCAACTGCATAGTAATGCCCTAGAACCAACCGGAACACCTATTGCAAGAAACAATGTAGCAATGACCTAGCAACCAGAACATCATAGCAACCACCCAAAACAACCTAGCACCCATGTGGACCACCCTAGCAACTGCATAGCAATGCTTTAGCAACCTCCCTGAACTCTCTAGCAACTGCATAGTAATGCCCTAGAACCAACCAGAACACCTATTGCAAGAAACAATGTAGCAATGCCCTAGCAACCAGAACATCATAGCAACCACCCAAAACAATCTAGCACCCATGTGGACCACCCTAGCAACTGCATAGCAATGCTTTAGCAACCTCCCTGAACTCTCTAGCAACTGCATAGTAATGCCCTAGAACCAACCGGAACACCTATTGCAAGAAACCATGTAGCAATGACCTAGCAACCAGAATACCATATCAACCATTCAAAACACCCTAGCATCCATGTTGACGATCCTAGCAACTGCATAGCAATGCCTTAGCAGCCTCCCTGAATTCCCTAGCAACTGTATAGTAATGCCTTAGAACCAGAACACCTAAAAAACAACGTAGCAATGCCCTAGCAACCAGAACACCATAGCAACTGCATAGCAATGCCTTAGCAGCCTCCCTTAACTCCCTAGCAACTATTTAGTAATGCCCTAGAACCAACCAAACACAGAAGACACAATGTAGCAATGCCCTAGCAACCAGAACACCCTAGCACCCATGTGGACCACCCTAGCAATTGCATAGCAATGCCTTAGCAACCAGAACACCATAGCAACTGCATAGCAATGCCTTAGCAGCCTCCCTTAACTCCCTAGCAACTATTTAGTAATGCCCTAGAACCAACCACACAGAAGACACAATGTAGCAATGCCCTAGCAACCAGAACACCCTAGCACCCATGTGGACCACCCTAGCAATTGCATAGCAATGCCTTAGCAACCAGAACACCATAGCAACTGCATAGCAATGCCTTAGCAGCCTCCCTAGCAACTATTTAGTAATGCCCTAGAACCAACCAAACACAGAAGACACAATGTAGCAATGCCCTAGCAACCAGAACACCCTAGCATCCATGTGGACCACCCTAGCAATTGCATAGCAAAGCCTTAGCAACCAGAACACCATAGCAACTGCATAGCAATGCCTTAGCAGCCTCCCTTAACTCCCTAGCAACTATTTAGTAATGCCCTAGAACCAACCAAACACAGAAGAAACAATGTAGCAATGCCCTAGCAACTAGAACACCCTAGCAATCACTCAAAAAAACACTAGCACACATGTGGACCACCCTAGCAACTGCATAGCCTGAACTCCCTAGCAATTGCATAGTAATGCCCTAGAACCAGAACACCTAAGAAACAATGTAGCAATGCCCTAGTAACCAGAACACAATCGCAGCCAATGTAATCAACCAGAATAACCTAGAAACCATTTAGCAATTCCCTAGCAAATACCCTAAACTCCCTAGCAACTGCATAGTAATGAGCTAGGACCACCAACATCTATTAAACCATTTAGCAATGCACTAGCAACCACTTTGACCAACATGGGAACTGCATAGCTATAGTCTAGCAACCACTTAGCAATGTAACCAACCAATATAACCTAGCAATCATATAGCAATACCCTAACAACCACCCTGAACTCCCTAGCAACAGTATAGTAATGTCTGTGGACCACCAATAACACCTAAGAAACCAAGTAGCAATGCTCTAGCAACCATAGCAAACACATAGCAATGCCCTAGCAACTTATCAGCAACCACAAACTGTAGCAATGCCCTAACATTCACCCACTACACCTTAGCAGCTGCATAACAATGCATTAAAAACTTGATTTAATATCAAGTGACTTTTGTGTATGCAAGCACTACTTGAATTTCTTCAGTCAAGTTCCTTTCTGATATTTTTCCATTCTCTTCATTGGTTTGTTTCAGTACTGTGAAGGAAAATGGACTCTCATGAAGGGTGTAAAAACATGTGCTGGGCTTGGTGTTATGGTCTGGAATGAGTGCTGATGTGGAACAGAAATGACAATGAGGAACACTTTTTGCTGCCTGATCTCTCTATCTTTACGTGCCCTAAGTGGCGCATCCTCCCTGCATGTCACAGCTCGGTCTGGGCTGGGCCGGTCTGGGCTGCAATGGGTCTATTTTAGTCTCAGAAGCGTGATAACCTCAACTCCTCTGCTCTTTTAATCTGAGCTGTGGTACACTGAGGCCTGAACAAGGCACAGAACAGCTCTCTTAATTCAGTTCTGGTTTCTTCTTACTATCTCCTCTATCAGTCAAAATACTTAAAAACGCTGACAAAAAGTACAAAATAATGACAGGCATACAATTCAAAATCTCTCTCTCTATAATTAAAAATAAAATAAAAAAATAATTTATATTTAAAAAAGTATATAGTGTCAATTAAGGATTTTGTTTTTTATATTTTATGACTTTTGAAGGGGAGAATTAGAACAGATACTTTACAAACCCATCAATAATTACATGAGACAAGAGGTCCATGTTACATTAGCAGCTTACATTGTATGATATTTTAAAACCAGCCTTGTGTGGAAGGTTTCTAAAACAAACGCTGAAACCTATCGTGCCCAAGTCCTCATATTTCAATGCCAAACAGAACTTATTTATGGTCTGAGGGTAAAGGCAATCGATTCTTGGATGTAACACAAGAACATGGAACAAAACAACAACACAAACTGCTAGCTTCTGTTAAAACAGCATTTCTCCATGTACCACATACAAACCCCCTTCCCCCACCCCCACCCCCCTGGAACACAATTCTAACTGAGCGGGACAAACGCAGTTTCAGCCGAGGGGGAAACCCACCCTGTCCTGGAACGCGATTTTCAATGTATATATATATTTATATATTCATATATGTATGTATAAAATCTGTTGACTATTGCTTAGAGGCCTAAATTCAATGCACAGCTTTCCTTTTTGATATATTTATATCAAATATCTGGACTCTGCTCAGTTCATTTGTTATACATGTAACATTAAACTAGGTAGATCTTGCTCAAGCTTCCCGCTTTCATTGATGTATCATTCTGTACATCTTCAACATGAACAATATAATCCATTAAAAATGCAGTTACGGGAAAGCTGGATCGATTAAATTCTTCATATACTGCAAAACCAATATAGTGACCAAAATACAGTGCATGATTTATTTATTTGACAATATTAACATTGATTAGCAGTCCTTCTTAAAACAAGGAAAAATATAGTTACATGGACATCGCATACAGAAAATAACGATGAAGGAACTGCAGGAAACAGATGAGGTAGCGGAACATATGTTAACATGCTCGTAGTGCGTGTAAAATGCTGTATAAAATCAGGCCAATGATATATGAAGATACCCCTCTGTAATAAACTTCACAATATATATAGGAATTAAACTGTAAAGTTAAGTGGAAGAAAAAAACTCATTTTGACAAAACAGCCTTTAATACGTGTATTGTAACTGGGTCTGCAGATGCAAATAGATAAAGTGCAATATAATAAACACTTAAAATGTATTTTGCATGTTTTCTTTCTACTAGGGTTGTCAAATGTACCGGTACTACCAATACCAATACCGGAACTACGACAGTACCAGCATTTCTGCTATACCTGTAGCACAGAGTAGCGGGTATGTTCAGTACTTACCAGTGTTAATTTTGACAGCAATTTGGAACAATTTGGAATTTTTGATTTAGTTTTAGTGACAGTCTTTTGACTAAAATGCCATTTAGTCATATTTTAGTCACATAAGCAACGCGGTAAGTAAAGGTGCACTGGTTTGTTTGCTTTTAAGGGAATAGCGCAGACCCAAAAAACGCAATTATGCTTTGTACACAAAGCTCAGTGTACAAAGGAAAGAACCACATTGCAACAATGCACATCTGCCAAATTTTAGCAGACCCTGGCCAGATATAAACACTGATGTTGCAGCAGCGATTAAAATGAGTAAATGACCTTTGAACCTAATGTTACACTTCAAATAAAGATTGTATTACATTGTTATGCCAGTATGTGGCGACCTGTGACTTTTAAAATGTGTTTGATAGAGATTCGTTCAAAAACTCTGGACAAAACAAGTCTTCATTCATTATTTTAAACAATTTTTTAACACAATGAATTCATTTAAAATAATAGATTTTTAAAAAATAACATTTTAGACATTTATAAATAGATTTATAACATTAAATAGAACATTTTGTCAGAACCTCAAGTAAATTACACGTTATTTTGTTTAGGTGTCTATGCTTTGTTTTCAGAGTTGTTATCAAATTACAAATCCAGATTATCCAGAATCACAAATTATGCTTAAAAGAATAATTTATTTGGCATCTAACTTATACTATTAGCACTGTTCCTAATAATAAAATGTACAATCTTAAAGACTAGGATGAAGTCTTTATGCACATTAACAAGGCTTTGGGACAATCATGATGCATTATAATCCGCATTTGGGACAATCATGATGCATTATAATAAGGAGTTTCGCAAATCACTTTAGGTATGCCTCTCTAAAGCCAACTTTTGGTACATTCCATGTTGTTGTTGTTTTATGGGATGTCTCGCATCTTTCTCACTTTTTTTCACCCCTGATGTGTTTGCATCCCTGTACACGAATACTCGCTAAGACCGGCATTTTTACATTATTTTGTGTGTATTTGACTGTTTAAGCGCAATAAGCAGTGAAAAATAGTACTGAGAGGTGGCTTTATGTGACAACAAAATCTACAGGAATAAGTAAAATTATGTGCAATACGCGTAAATTCAAGCACCAACAATATTCATCCGGAGCAAATGAAACAAGTGAGTGAGAGGAGGCGGGTTTGTGTGTCAACTCACTGTCAGAGAGATGAGACAGCGAGAAAGCACAGCTGGTATCGTGTATCTATTCTGCAGAAAATGAGTACTGGAAGCGTTTCAGATATTTCTGTATCAATATGTATTGAAAAATCTATATTTTTGACAACACTACATTGCACGTAGTTAATTATTTCAGATGCCTTTTTAAAAGACTACAATTGAAAAATGTATATATTATATATGAAATTCAACCCGTCAAAGTGGCTATAGTTGCACGAAAAGCCAATTAGCCCGAAATCTCAAAACAGATGATTGTGTTGCCTTAATCAGTATTTTTGTCTTGTTTACCAATAAAATATCTTTAAAACAATATACATTTATTTCAGGGAATATACCGTGAATCAACTGGGTTTGACTCTGTGGTGCCCATATTAGATGGAGAGACTAAGAAAGAAACACTTATTGCCTGTTATTTCCATCTGGCAACATCACTACAATAGCCACAACCTAGAAAGCAGCCAAGACACCATCCACTATCCCTAATTATAGAGCCTAAATTACCAGAGTTAAATTATTGATCAAGGCCACAGTTAATGGTTGTGTCAGATAGTTGATCTCCCATGATTCAAATGCCAAACTCTCGATCCCAGACAACATCGCTCAGCACGTCTGTGATCATTCACACAAATGAACATCCTCATATGGGTCGTAATGGGAAATTCATTCCCTTCAGCACACAGGGAGGGTGTCACCTTAGATAGTTCCTGTAAAACATTGCCTTCAGGCAAATATAACAGTGTGTGATGTTTGATGTAAAATGATGACCTGGCACGATCATCTTACAGGTTTGACATTTCAGCAAGTACATATATTAAATTATTTATATCATCAGACATTTAAAAACATGAGATACAGGTTAACCACAGGAATATATATATATATATATATATATATATATATATATATAGTGTGTGTGTGTGTGTGTTAATAAATAAGTATAATTTATATTCCAATTTCACTTCGCAGTATATCCCTATGGATAATCCCTATCAATGGTGGATTACTCTGCTTGAATTTAAACATTAATTTAATTAAACATTATTTAATGTTTGTCACAAATTCAACTGTTTCAAACATCCATTTAATAATTTGCTAACAAAATGCTGTTGCATTTCAATAGGTCATGCACAAACTTTGTTATCTGTACAACCTGTATGTCATAAAACATGTTAGATAAAGATAATAAACCTGTCAGTAAGACATTGCTGTCAAATAAACTTTTAGAGACCTAAACAAATTGAAATGTATCAGGACCATCATCTATAGTGACATTTTGGTGGTAGCAATAATGTAACGACAGTCACGAAAGATGGGCTGAATTTACATATAAATCCTTCCACTGCCGTGAGATCTGAGTGACAGTGTTATGTTTCAGTGATGTCTCTATCTCAAACAGACTTCTGTAAGAGACTAAAAATGTTGCTCTGCTCTGTTCTTATGTTTTGGGGGTTCGACTGTCCTCATGGCTAAAAAAAGCATCTGAGACTGCCAGAGTTGTCTGATCTCTTAGTATAATCAAGTCTGTGATCAAGAAACTTTTTTTTCGTTCTTGCAGCACAATTGACGGAGAGCATTCAGACTCAAACGTTTCAAACACAATCGCATCAAATCACAGCAGCTCTCAATGCAGGATGATAAAATTCAAAGCAAGCACAAGGCTGAAATTTTGATTAGTTAGATTTCGGGATGGGCAGTCAGTGTAGTTTTACAACTAACTAATCCATTCAGAGTTTAAAGGAAGAAACTTCATTAACCTCTAACACTGTCTTTAATCTAAGGGACCATATTTAGCCATGCTGGCTTATTCATTCCAATGGGAGTGCTGTGCCACACACACACACACACACACAGAGAGAGAGAGAGAGAGAGAAATGCATGCAGATACTGTATCTCACACACATACACACTGTCCTGTTCCAATGACAGATTGGTCTCAGTGTAATACCAGAAGAGAGCCTAAAAGCACATTGATTTAAAAATGGCTGACATCTCTCGCTCTCTTTCTCTCCGGTGTCTTTGGGCCAGTACTGTTCTCACGTCCATGTTTAAAAGGATTCTTGATCTCATGTGACGTCTTTATCTTTAGAATTTCAAACATGCAGGCATGTGTGGAAACATAAATTATATAATCTACTGGTAAACATTATGGCGGCAATTATGCACTCATCTTGTAAATATATTCTTTCAGACATCATCCTAAGGCCATGTGGATATGGAAAAATGATATTAATATCGTACCCTGAGATGTTTCCTCCAATCAATTCCCACTCTACATGAGGTCCCGCTTGAATATTCTTTTTCACTTAGAGGTATGTGACTTATCAAGCAAACATCTATAATTATTTGATCAAATATATACACTGTAAAAAAAAGAATTGTTGGTTTAACTTCAAAGTTATCTGGTTGCCTTAAAATTTTGAGTTCACTGAAATAAAAAGTCAATACAATGAAGGCGATTGATTTAATCAACAGAAACTCAAAATATTATGTTATCTGAACCACATTAATTATTTAAGTTCATTTAACAAAAGAAAAAATGTTGTAATAACAAATCATAAAAATAATTTTTTAAAGTGTAGTAAAAACAGTAATATTGTGGAATATTATTACAATTTACATAAATCAATTTCTTTTGAATATTGTTTAAAATGTTAATTTATTCCTGTGATGGCAAAGCTGAATTTTCAGCAGCCATTACTCCAGTCTTCAGTGTCACATGATCCTTCATTCTGATATACTGGATGGATGGATGGATGGATAGATAGATAGATAGAGCCTTTATTTGCTCAAAATGGTTAAAAAAACAGTCACTCTAGTTGTCATAACTAGCGTAGCACTAGAGCGAATGTGGTGTGAAGGAGGAAGTCTGTTGTGTGGAAGGAACAGAAGTGGGAGGAAGGAATGAAGTCCATTCATCCCCATCTAACTCTCAGACTAAACTCATCTGTAGATCTATACAGGGAAAGAGTGGAGCTTAAACTAAAGGTGGGGTGAGAAAGGGAGAGAGAGTGAGAGAGACAGAGAGAGAGAAGATGAAAGAAGGAGATGCAGCAGTGGCTACAGGGTTAGTACATTCTGAAAAGAATGACAGTTCATTAGGAAGTAGTCCAGTGTGCTTCTGTCCACTGTTGAAGGTCATCTGCTAAATGAGCAAATGAAATATAGAGTGATGGGAACAGATAGAGAGAAAAAGAGGGTGGATAGAGAGACTTGGCAGCAATTTGGCAACGCTTGTGTGTACTGAGACTGCAGTCTGGACGGATTAGACATGATAGAGAGCGTGAATAATGCAGAAAGATCATGGAAGTGTATCCGCAGTGGTGAGATTACAGAATTCTGAGCCCGCTTTGCAAGAATTTGATGAGAAATATTTCAGTTTGATTGCAGAATTTGGTGTACCTGAGTAGAGTTTGAGACATTAAGATCAGTTCTGAAACTTTAAAGATGCATGTGAGATATCTGTGGCCTTTTTTCTCTGAGAAGATAAGCAGACAACTTAAAGGGATAGTTCACCCAAAAATGAAAATTCTGTCATCATTTACTCACCCTCAAGGACAAGGTAGTGATGCAGTGATACATAGAAGAATGATTTTTGGTTACCCAAAGAAGTAGAGCTGTATCTAGTAGTAGAACCTTTTTTTTTTTTTTGCAATGGAAAGTTTCCATGGATGTTAAAGGACCTTAATGAAACTATAGATGCCAATAAATAACCTTTATTTTTAAGTGTAGGAGATACTGTGAATGATTGAATGACTCTTAAGAGCCGGTTCGTTATAACAAATCAATCACAAATGATTCATGAATCAGTCTTAAACTCATGTTATTTAACTCACTAAATGATTTGATTTTAATTTGGGTACTTTGCTTTTTATAAATAAATACATTTCTAAAAAAGTATTAGACCAGTTAGTGAGGATGTGGTTCCTCAAAACTACTAAAAGAATCATTATTGGAATTGAAGTTGTTTTTCATTTTTATGTTGTCTGCTTTAGTTAATCGTTTCAGAGTGGAAGCGGAATGTTGCAGCAAATGATTATTACAAATTCCCAAGATCTGTAAATTCATGTCTGGACGACAAGCCATGAAAGAAAAATGCACAAACATGAAAGAGGGCGAATAAAGAGGCTTAATTTCTCCTGAGAGTGTAACACTGCAAAGACTTCTTAAAGGAGGATTTGAATTTTCTACCCTCTTTCTCTGAAGAGCATCTGTCCTGTTTTTAGTGTCGTTCTCTCCATCACATGTCTTTCTGCATTACTTAACAGCTCTTGGTCTCAGTGCAAAAATCCAGCAGAGATATTAAGCTTGGGCTTTTCATGAACATGCAAAAGAATTATTTCCCCTTTGGGCTTCCTTTTCTAATGCTACCATCTATGTCATCATCACCAACCCATTATCATTACCAGTAGCATCGCAATCGAAATGAAAGTGTGATTGATTTAGTTTCAGCATTTAAAATATGCAAATACGCTGTTGTAGAAAACCTCCTTCAGTATTATGACATCTTCAGGATTTGAGTGGATTTTCAAATTAAAAATGTAAAACCTCCACCTGTGCAATTTTTCTCACGTATGGGACAATAAGGAACTAGCGCTGTTTCCCGGCACAATTTCATTTTGTTTTGGCCCGACTCCACCTAATCACACTACTAGAGTGAAGATCCGTTTAATTCTAAAAGGATTACTCCAATTTTAGTTTAGTTATAGAACAAACTTGTGTTAGTACCAACACGCTTCATGGACTTTAGCACATTAGCATGGTTAGCACATTAATATTAGGGGTATAAATTACCAACTAAAAAAAAAAAAAAAAAAAAAGATTCCTTTTAGCTAAAGTTAGTATTGGAAATTGGAAGCCCCCCATGAGAATATACATACAATACAAATGGGGAGAAAATCTGTGACAAATGTAACTCATTCCTCAAAAGACACGTCTCAGTACATTAACCTGGCAACAAGCCATTAGCGCACCAAAACATTATAATGAATCAATTTTTGTGCTGCGACATCACTCATTCAGAATCTGAGACCCAATCCAATTTGCATCTGTTCATGAATCTCTTCTTGCAATTGCGAGTTTATAACTTGCAATTCTGACTTTATATCACGCAATTCTGACTTTATAACACGCAACCTTTTTATTTTTCATTTCATGGCGGAAATAAGCTTCCATATTTACTATCACAATCAATTTATTGCACCCATATTAATTTCTTTTTTTAAATCTGGAAAAAAATAGTATAGTGTACTCCACATTACTGAAGTAAAATGGGTTGCAAAAACTGCTTCATGATGACTTTGTCATGATGTACAAACTCAAAGCATTCACTGACAGAGTTAAAACATATCTTGGAGTAATTTTTGGGTTGGTATTTCACATGGTTCCCTAGTGTGCAGGTTTGTGGCAGCGGGACTTATGTCCACCCACCAGTCCATATCTAGTGTATACACAGCCACAGCTACAGATTAGGCTAATCTGTGGAATTATCAGTCTTAAATAGTCCATGTTCCTTCTTCATTATCCAGAGTGGTCTTGCAGATGGAACGTCAACGTGTGTTAATGCTGCTCTGTGTAAACTAAAAGCTCTCTGACAGAGTCCCAGCTTTAAAAAAAAAAAAATCTCAATGTCAGTGCGGAATAACACTTTTCTCTTAATTTTATTTAATCTGCTTTAGTAATGAATACAACAATTATTCCCTTGGGACTGTAAATCCATGTGCTTAAATAGATTACTCACACAGTGTCCTTAACTCACCATAAACAATGCACTCACCTTACTGAACTTTTACTGCTGCAGTTTTTTGCTTTGTCTACAGGGGGCATTGCTTGGAAAAAATGGGCTTTTGGGTGAGTCAGCATTTCTGTACCATATGTTCTGTACCAAGTGGGTAAGTGCTTTAAGGTAGTGAAGTATAACTAAAGACCTAAAGCCCCAGCAGGCTGTTCCTTCGACTAAAAGAACCCCAGTTGGTGGTCTTTAAATGTCACGGAACACAGACAAATCTCATGTTGTGTTAAAAAGCAGTGGTGTGAGAAATAGTTGGGTTTCCAAAAATGGAAGCGTCCAGGTCCATCCCCACTGGCACACAGAGTGGCGCAGTGCAAGATGAAGCAGGGGATATTCTTTAATAATTGGATCTAGAACAGGAGCATCTTCACAAAAATACCTCAGGTGAAAATAATCTAGCAATCTTCTAGCCAAGGAGGTAGTTAATGAATAATTGGATCATTATTGGATTATTGGATGTATGCATGCGTGTGTGTATATATATATATATATATACACATATGTGTGTGTGTGTGCGTGTGTGTGTGTTTGTATATAACAGCCGATGATCAGGGACAATTATATCCTGTCATACTGTGTGTAAAGAAAATCGCTCGTGTTGAATTTAGTTAACATGACAATAATGCATTAACAGTTAAAAAATAGCGACATTAAAGCAGACCCTATGAATCACCCGTAATTAGTCTCCGTTTTCAAATTCTGTCCATTTTATCATGAAATTCAACCAATAAATGCCATTTTGATGCTCTCAAATGTGCTGTAGCGCCCCAGTTTAAGCAGCAGCGCGAAACATGCATGAACATCAAAAGGTATGTTAAAAGATACATCTTACTGAAATGTATCATGTCTCATGTAATCACTTAATCTGTGTTTCAACTGTGGACAGACGTCAATAAAGCAGCTTGTGAACAATGTCACATAACGTTGCATTTACCTCAGGAATGTTTTCCAACGTTCACAGTTCCTTTAGTTAGCTATATATACACTTTTTTTTTTAAACTAGAGAGGAGCTTATTTACTGTTAATTATATGTTTGAATAAATTTGCCATGAAGACAAGTGCTTATGAAAACTACCTTATTTGCAACTGAGTTTTATACAAACATTTCAGTTTTTATTTGAGTGTAATTATTATATCTGAAAATAAATAGCAGCTGAATATTTAATACCCCTGTAGTTAATTGTAACCTCTAATATTATAGTGTACCAAATTATAAGAGATTTATTTTTTCCTTAAGAAAAATCAATATCAGTCGATATCAGCATCAACCGATTTCATTCTGAATAATCGGCTATCGATATCGGCAGAGAAATTTAGTATCGGTTCATCTTTAATAAATATAGGCCTATATATGTGTATGTTTAAACTGAAATATACTGCAATTAAATTATTTTTTTTTAGATTGGGTATTTTTCTGTTTATTTATGTGCTTAATGTAATAATTATAATTATTGTATGTGGGTTTATGCAGTTTCCCAGTGATGCTCTGTTCTTATCCTATCATTTGGTGTGCAGCAAAATGAAATGCAGGTTATGAAGTATCAGGTTCACTGCATGTGTAACACTCAGTGAACGAATGTTATTGTACATCTAATCTGTGCATTAACATCTACGCTGATCTGCAGTAAAACCATGATGCATAAGCATATGTGTGATTAGAGTGTGTCAGGCGCTATTAGATATACATATGTGCACAAACACACAAAAGACGGTGGACAGACGGGCAAAGAGACTGAAAGAGACAGAGCGTGAGACGAACACTGAGGGCAAAACCATGTTTGTGCAAATTGTTTTAATCTGCCAGAGTTGCTCTAAATTCACTGGAGAATGAAGCAGCAGTGTAATAATTTGCTTTGGGTAAGAGATTGATTCAGCATCACTCTCTGTGTATGGTTTTCCCAGCATCCCCTGTTCTCCTCTGGGGCGATGGGCGGCTGGTACCCACGGGCAACGAGCAAAGGAACGACTAGTTCTTGTTTATCCTCCTGCGAGCTGCAGTGTTGCTGTTTGCCTGCTCTTCTGTACAGTGCAGCGCGGGCCAGTTTTGGGCAAAGATTAATTGTTAATTGAGAGGAAGAGGGGAGAAATTGCATTAGCATGCCCGGACGAAGTGAGCCTCTTGAGAAATCTAATTAAGCAAAGACACATGAGTTTAAAGAGCAAGAATAAAAGTGAACAGGACAAAAAAACAACATGGTCCTTGGGATTTATCTTTTCAAATTATGACTAGTGATCTGCACATATAATCCTAATTAGCAGGATTTGAAAAGGAAATATTTATTAGCAATTTAACTTTAAGAGGTTTAGGATCTACTGTATGTGCCCAAACCACCCTGGAAGGAACACCCTGACCTCAAATGACTGCTAACATGTATTAGCAAGACAATAAATAAAAATATACGTATAAATAAATCATAAATGAATACATTTTTCTACAGATTATGTGGATTGTGCACAATTGTGATTTCAGATTTTGTTATTTCTTTGATATAAACAGGTCAATATCAAGAAAAATGAATAAATATCTGTCATATTTCACCTCAAAATCATAAAAAAATCTAATAAATAATGCAATTATAAATAAATACAATGCTAAAATGTGAATTTGATGTATAATTTTAAAATGACACTTTAGGCCACTTTATATTGATGCTAAATTGTTTTTTGTTTCTTTCTGTTAAAATGTTATATTGCAGCTTAATAATCCTTGACTTCAATATGACCCGGGCGTTTCTTTCCAAAATTCAGCGGATACTGAAATCAAGAGGTCTGTACAATATGAATAAACATATAGTCATAATCCTATCATACCTTATCTAATACCATGTTAATGCAAGTGTACATTGATGTTACAAAATGAATCTCATCTAGAGACAATGATCAGATTCTCAGGACTACGTTGGACTTCGAAACCATTAAAGCAGATTTCCTGCTTAAGAAATCTGTCATGTCCAAACAGCCAGTCACATATACTCTCCGCGTGATGAGAGCTTTTAGCCCACTGAGGAAGGCAGACAGCTTTCACACGCACGCACATGCAGAGTGATGAGGATATTCAATGGCTCAAGAGGCTTGTGTAAGCAATCATCTACAGAAACAATGCTTCAGCCAATTAGGAGTGCCACTTTAACCTCCCATTTGCATATCTGAAATCTCACCTTGACTCATTAGATGCCATTTTTAGACTTACTCTCTTTATGCTATTTGGATGTAATTGTTTATAAATAGGAATGGAAAAGCAGATTACGGGTACAAAAGTAAAATAGGTCGAGAATAACTTTTAATTTTGAGTTTAACAATGCAAAGTTAATTAGTTCATTAGTTAAACATTAGTTAATGTATTAACTAACATGAAGCAATACTTTTTTTTACTGTGTTTACTAATCTTCGTTAACGTTAGTTAATAAAAATACAGTTGTTTATTGTTTGTTCATGTTAGTGGCAGAGCATTAACTAATGTTAACAAGATTTTAATAATGTATTAGTAAATGTTGAAATTAACATTAACAAAGATTAATAAATGCTGTTTAAGTGCAGTTCATTATTAGTTTGTGTTAACTAATGTTAACTAATGAACCTTAGAGGTAAAGCGTTACCAAAGCAGCAACTGTGGTTGCCAAAAAATAAACATGGAAGCAACATTTTAGGTTTTACAGATTGAACTTAATTTTACAGTAGAATAACATATGTTTATGTTAACTGATATAATTTAGTATATAACTGATAACAAAAAAACTAACTTTGAACATAATGATTCAAATAATAATAATTAAAAAATATAAATCTAATCTGAAGCGTAACAGGGAATTCTGGGAATGTCAATATTCCCAGAATTATCAAAAACTGTACAGTTAACAGTATTTTACCATAAAATTAAATGAAATATCCTATTAGATCTATTACAGTTTTTCACTGTATATAGTAAGGGAACTTATCAGGGTTTTTTTGTTTTGTTTTTTTCATGGAATATTGCACTATTTATTATACTGTAAATGATTTATCCGTGCACATCTTTATTATTATTATTATTTTTTTTAAATTCATGTACTTTTGTAATCTTTAACCAAAATCACTTCCCTTCTCCCTCTTGCAGCAACATCTCTTCTCTTTTCTGATGATGTGTTTACTGACACGAAGGCGGGACTCACATGAGATCCACCAATAGCAAACTACAACCATCCAATCAATTCCAAATTGTCAATATCAAGTCTGGCCCTACAATTTTTCTTGTTAAAGGAGCCTTTTTACTCAGATATATATGTCACAATAGGGAAGAAAAGTATATCACCACTTTCATTTCATGCTGACTTTTTTACAGAGTAGGCTGTTTTATTTGCCCTCATGGAACTCACAACTAAGTATGAACAAATGTGTCGTATTATCTGGCCAAATCTGAGGAAATAACTCTTGCTGTCAAGATAACCAGCTCAATCTCACTCAGCTGTGTTCTGCTTTCAGGGAATGACTGGTGGTAGAAGCCATCCTGTTCTTGCATCTTGAAGGTGTGACTGAACTGTTTGCGCTTCTGTTTCTAATACCTGGCACAGACGCAAAATCTCGCTGAGGAGGCAAACATGCAATATCCTCACCTGCCCTCACCTAGCATTAACTCTCTCACCAGCTTAGCCTCTTGACACCTGTGTGCCACGCAGGGGTAGGACATATGTGGAGAAAGGATGAGTCATCAGAAACAGACACAGGTGCTTTGAAAAACACACAGGTGGATGACAGAACAGTGTCTGACTAACCTGAGAACAACACGGGAACCATCCCACTGTTCCTGAGTCCCAAGTGATGTAGCTGCTTTTCAGGAGCAACATTTACTCTGGGATTTGGTGACCTTTTGTTTTAGAAAGGACAGTATTGACCCGTTGAATGTGACATTTGAATGCACTGTGTATTTCTGAGGTGTCAAGCACCTAGACAGTCGCCAAACATACTTTTAAATGAATTAAATTCAGAATTAAAGGAGCGCTCTGTGTTGAATACAAATCTATAAGTTTATATAAACTGAGAGAAGAGTCTAAATTCTGAATTGAATTTAAGAGCCTTTAACAGTCTGTATAAATAAACTAAATCCATTTATACAGTTTAAAATAAATTGTTTTTATTATTTATTTTTATTTTTTAGTATTTATTTTATTCAAATAATAATTCTTATATAAAAAAATTATTTTTTATTATGTTTTTATTATTGATTAAGTTATTAATATATTATTTTAATGTTAAATTTAACTAATAATTTAGACATTAATTAAATTTACAGTTTATTTATATAACATGTCTATTTATTTGTAATTTTAAAAAATATTTTTGTTACATTTTACTAAGCATTTAAACATTAATTTTATAAATAGATTTAAAAATGTGTGTTTATTTACTGTTCTGTTTTTTAATAAATAGGTTGTTTGCAATCACGTGGTTCTGGTGACGCGCGAAATTAATGTGGAGGGCAAGCAGTAAAAATTAGAATGGAAGAGATGGAGAAAAGTCCGTACTGTGCTGGTTTAGAAAGATATAAACAGAAAATGACAAATTTATGACAAATTTCACACAAAAATGAAATTTATGTAATTAATTACTCACCCTCATGTTGTTCCAAACCCATAAGACTTTCATTCATCTTCAGAACACAAATGAAGATATTTTTGATGAGTTTTTTTTTTTTAGTAAGCAACGTATAATTACCATCATTAAAATTAGAGAAAAGTAGTAAAGACATCGTTAAAATAGTCGACGTGACTACAGTGGTTTAACCATAATGTTATGAAGCAACGAGAATACTTTTTTTGTGCGCAAAAATAATAAATTTAAAAAAAAAATGCCGACTTTATTTGACAAATTCGTCTCTCCCCTGTTATTCTCCTATGGTGCACGATGTCTTTACTACTTTTCTGAATCTTGAATGATGGTAATTATGTTGCTTTCTATGGGGGATAAAAAAAAAACCCATTGGATTACATCAGAAATATCTTAATTTGTGTTCTGAAGATGAACAAATGTCTTACGAGTTTGGAATGACATGAGGGTGAGTAATTAATGACAAATTTTATTTTTGGGTGAACTAACCCTTTAATTCCAGATTTCTGAGGCTCTCTTCAAGGGCACAGTCCAAGTTGAGACTTGCACAATGTCCCACAGGATTCTCACTGTCCTAAAAAAGAAAAACCTGCAGGTGAAATTGGGGCTTGTTGGATGACCTCATCTCCAGACCGGTTTACTAACATTTGCGTCATTAAGTACCTCTCTGCCCCCCTACTGTGCTAAATGAGCTCAGTACGTGGGTCTGATTTTCTCCTTTTAGATAAATTTACTAGCTCACTGACGAATCATTCTGCTTGAATTTCTCCCAGGTTGAGACATGCTTAAAGAGACTGTGTCATGTTCACGATCTTCTGTTGGATGTGACCTATTTGGTTCCCACGGATGGATGATGTGGTTTATGTGCAACCCCCATTAAAAGAAATTAAGGTATGATCACTTCAGGTATTTATGGTTAATTCTGCACTTTTTAAGTACAGTCTTAAAAATAAAGGTTCTTTATCAAAAAGGTTCTTTAAACATTCATTGAACCTTTCCATTGTATATATATATATATATAAATTATATACTGGAAAAGGGTTCCTTGGATTATTAAAATATTTTTCACACTAAGAAAAAAATGGTTCTTTAAGAACTGTTCAATGAAAGGTTTTTTAGGGAACCCAAAATGGTTCCTCTATGGCATCACTGCAAAAACCTCCTTTGGGAACCTTTATTTTTTTAGATTGTATTTATTTTCCTTAAAGTCCTCTCATAATGTTATTTAAGATTTCTGACACCAAAACGGTTGTAATTTACATTTTTAACCCTATTTCCACATGCTGTTTTTGCTACTTTACTCTAAAAGTCCCCTTGTAGCCAATAATTATATCCCTTAAAACTCATCTTTGATTACCAAAATTACATACTTAAACGTTTTTTTTTCCCTGTGAAAAAAATGTCTTCATGCCTTAAAGAGAAAATACTCAGAAATGGTGTTGACTTATGAATTTGCACATGGTTTGTCTTAAAACATATTAAAAACACCACATAGATATATAAACAACATTAAAAACTTGATTTTCACCACAGGGGAACTTTAAGACTTCTATACAGTATGTAAAAACCCGTTATGCTTGGCAAGCCTTTGTATACTGGCAAATATAACACATTTATCAGAATGGGCCAATCTTGAAAATACTAAATATGCATTGATATGCAAATGTGACAAATCATTTGTTAATGTGCCCATGGTTGTGACATCATGACCATAATGTCTTTTGATTATGTCATTTGCATCTTACTTGGGGTGGGCTGTATTATAAAGTATGGAAATGTTTAGAATACAGTAGCATATTACCAATTCCCCCTTGCTGCCAACAGTTACGACATTGTTACACAAATTTGGATTTAAAATGAAAAAAAAAAAATGAAAAAAAGTATATTAATTTAAAGTCATTTAAAGAAAATAATTTGCAAGTGTTACATTTTAGAGTTGTATTTGCACTGTGATGCAAGAAAGCCTCCTTTCATACTCAGAAACCTCCTTTTATATTTTTATTCCAGAAGAGCAAAGAAATCCTGTTTTCCATAATACATTCCCTTTAAATATTTGAAGATGAATGCATTTTAGCTGGTAAAGTTACCTGCGCTGGGTACTGAGAGGGAACAGCTGTGTTTTGTTGTGGGTTCTACACTGATACACATACACACACACCATCAGGCCTCCACAGAGCAGACAAAATGCTGGTGTGAGAGCAAATGGACAGATGTGACCCTCATTGACTTGGGGATTCGAGCACTCACTTGTCTCCGCACCCTAGTCTCTTGATTTTGCCTATCTTTTCCCAAAATCACACTGAATGTTCAATCCCTCCTGCTTTTCTTCCATTCTTTCTCTGCTTGTTCATCTCTGTCCCAATCCAAATAGCATTAAAAGAGCTTTATAGAGCATTTCAGAAACAGACTATGAAGCAAAAATGATGATCCCAAAAGAGGAGCTTCTATAACATCGTTTTGTCTCAGTGGATTCATTAGCCATGATACTCTTTGAAGAGATTCCTAATGGTTGTGAACTAGTTTCCGTTCGTTATTGGTTAAGTTTAACTGCTGTGTCAAAACAATATCACACTTAAAATCGTGTTTTTCTGAATATGAAAGTGATTGTGATTAGGCCTACCTACAGCAGAATCAAAGCTGTTATGATATTCGGGAGGAAAAAACACTTTTGATCGTGTGATACAATTTACACATCACTCTTACACACACACACAAACTTAATTTACACAATACACTATCATTCAAAAGCTTAGGGTCAGCAAGATTTTCTGAAGGGTCATGTGACATTGAAGACTGGAGTAATGATGCTGAAAATTCAGCTTTGCATCACAGAATTAAATAACATTATAAAATATATTCAAATAGAAAGCAGTTATTTAAAATTGTAATAATATTTCACAATTTTGCTGTTTTTACTGTGTTTTTTAACCAAATAAATGCAGCCTTGGTGAACAAAAGAGACTTCTTTGAACGGTATTTACAAAAAAAAAATAAAGTCCCCCTGTGGTGAAAATCAAGTTTTTGCACAAACCATGTGCAAATTTATAAGTCAACACCATTGCTGAGTGGTCTAAAGACAGTTTCAAAAACGTGGTTTGAAATGGCTGGTGTTTTTGATGTCACAAATTACCTTGTAACCAATTACGTCAAAAGTGTGATTGTCAATGAGTGGATCTCTGAACTGGTGTGAGTGAGTGGAGGCGGGGCTAATTTGCATATTCATAGAACCACGTATACTACATGAGGCAAGGGTGTAGAGTTACATTCAAGCTATTTTAAGGCATGAAGAATTTTTTTCAAGGAAAAAAGTTTAAATATGTAATTTTGGTAAAAAAAAAGAAGATTAGTTTTAAGGGATAAAATTGACAACAGGGGGACTTTAAAAGGTCTGACAAAGATGTGTGATGTGGTATATATTGCTATATCTATTATATATATATATATATATATATATATTGTTATAATCTATCTATTCTGAATCAAAACAGAAAGATCCATGTAGTGTCTGTCTGAACATAGCTGAGCTATATAACCAGTTCTTAGAAACCAGTGTTATAGCAAGTTATGTAAAGAATTCTGGTCAATTAGCCCTTATTAAGTAAACACAAATAGAATGAATTTCTGTGTAAATTGTACTGTGTAAATCCTATTCAATTCAATGCAACAATTTAACCATGAATAGATTTACACAGGGAACCATCTCCATAGGATGTATGTGCACTATTCTACTTGAAACTCCCCTCCCCCTCTATTTAGGTGTCTCATCAGAGGAAACAGAGAGAGAAAGCGAGAAACAGACAAAGAGGAAGTGAGAGACAGGAAGTAAAAGGGTGATAAAGCAGGGTTAAGTGAAAACAAAAAGAAACAATGCGAGATAATAGGAGGAAAATTGAGTGGGTAAGGAAATGAAACCGAGATAGAGAGGGAAGCAAACTGCATAGACATGTGCATATATGCATAAGGAAGATTGCATATGCAAGATTGCATGTGCATGAGCAACCCAATATAATCTACATTGTCTGTAAACCCTTCAGGCTCTACTGAACATCACGTCTGCTCTGAGTCGGCCTCTTGATTCACACTCCAGGTTTCATTAAAGCCCATTTAGACTCTGCACCATGTCACACTGCAGCATCGTGATCCACGCGCTAACTCACGTCACAGCTGTGTTTGAGCTGATCAGGGTAGCGTGACTTCATTCAACATGGCGGTAAATCCACAAAGGCGTGTACGGTGTGGTATATAGCACACAGACCTGCTCACGGCAGGATTTAAACAGAGATAGCGGACCCCGGAATCACAGCATGTGCCAGCAGTGCAACCCGAGGTCGGGAATAAACACACACTCCTCCCTGAATCAAAACATCTCTCTGAGAAGGGAATGGAAGAGGGTGGAGGAGGTTTATGGCTACCTGAGTGTGGAAATAATATGCAATAATGCATGTGATGTGCAATATATATAGATATAAATATGCAAGTAGCACCTTGTTATTATTTATTGCCTTGCAATAAAGAAACCACATAGCAGTGAGAGGTCAGAAAAAAAGAGAGAGCGAGACAGGGCTGATAGTCATTTCCCAGAATGCATCAGTGCAGCATGAGAGAGGGGAAATGGTGTGTATAATGTGGATGCTTCCGGGGATGCCGTAAATAAGTGCTTGGTAAAGCCAAGCCTCTGGCCAGGTTTAGCCTGTGGTTCTGGATTGCTACTTTATTTAGAGGCTTTATCAGGTCAAATTAAGGTTTAGAGGTCCTAACACATGCTTAACCCTAAGTATTAAACCTTGGCACAGACTATTAGAGTTTAGACATCGATACCTCAGATCATGTGGCTGTTTGAAGAGAGGTGTGCTATTAAAGGGTTAGTTCACCCAAAAATTACATTTCTGTCATTAATTACTCACCCTCATGTCGTTTCACACCCGTAAGACCTTTATTCATCTTCGGAACACAAATTAAGATATTTTTTATTAAATCTGAGAGGTTTTTTTATCCTCCATTGAAAGCAATGAAATTGCCACATTCAAGGTCCAGAAAAGTAGTAAAAAAAAAAAAAACATAGTTAAAATAGTCAACGTGACTACAGTGGTTCAACCTTAATATTATGAAACGACTAGAACTTATGTGCTTCCGTGTTTATGTCCGAACGGCGGCTCAGTATTGGCCCGGCATTCAGACATAGAACCTGGAAGCGCTGCAACGTAAATAGTGTAGGAGAATGACAGGGGAGAGATGAATTTGTTGAATAAAGTCATTATTTATGTTTTGTTTTTGCTTACAAAAAGTATTCTCATCGCGTCATAACATTAAGGTTGAACCACTGTAGTCACGTTGATGATGTTTTTACTGCTTTTCTGGACCTTGAATGTGGTCATTTCGTTGCTTTCAATAGAGGATAAAAAAAACCTCTTGGATTTCATCAAAATATCATAATTTGTGTTCCGAAGATGAACGAAGGTTTGGAACAACATGAGGGTGAGTAATTAATGACAGAAATTAAATTTTTTGGGTGATCTAACTCTTTAATATTCGCAATCTGACTTACAATTTTTGCCAGTTTTGTGAGAATCACCCTTTAATTTGATGGTTTACTTTACTTGATATAGCAAATGATGACCAAATTAATGTGTTAAACAAGATAAATGGTGTATGCTTAATTTCACGATAAGTGTTGGTTTAGAGTATATTTTATCTATTATCTATTGACAGCCCTACTATAAAAATAATGATAAAGATATAGTTCTAAAAATCATTCTCGGTATTAAAGAATAGTTCACACCACAGCTATAACGATAAGGGCACAGAGAAACAGTATTGTTGGAATCACTTTCTGGGGTGCATTTCACGAAAGCATCGTTATGGTCGTAAGTTCTTGAGCTATGGTTAGAAGCATAGTCTCTTGTTTGTATGACACGTGAACTCAATAAATCATTATCTTGAGCGAAATAAACAAGCTGACATTCAGTACAATCAAAGACTATAGAATAACACAAGATGCGTTATTCGTATTGTTTTGAATGTGAGAACGTCCAATGGGCAATATGGCGGAATAAGTCCTGCCTTCTAATAAGAGCCAACTGGTAAAGTCATCGCATCACTGCAGCGGCCGTTAGAAGCTCTGGTTCCTATAGAAACAGTCAGATGCGCGCTTATAGAGTTCTTATAGAGACACGTGCTTAGGACTGCGCATGCGCATTCGCTTGATCCAGCCTGAAAAATACCTTTTTTTTTTCTTTTGTCATGATCCGAGCATTTAGAAACAAAATTTATGAGACAGTTGTTGTCAGATTTCATTGGTGATTTCAAAAAGGAAATTTAATTGAAAGCTTGGCAAACAGCTTTGGATAATTTGATGTTTCCCCATTCAAAGAGATAGGAGCTGCACTTGCATGCCCCAGAGGCGTTTCAAAGATGGCTGCCGAGTGAAATTACTTGTCTTAAAGGGACTTTGGTACAATCTATATCTTATTTCGAATATATACATATATATAGTGATTTAAAGCACTGTTTTTGACGAGTGCGCATGTGTGTACGTGCTCTAGTACATAAGAACGAGCCTATGATTGATTCTGGAAATGAAGCAAAATAACTGAGAAAATGAGAATTAGTCCTCAGATGCCATGTCCATAATTTATAGAAAAAAAATCTAGCATTAATTCAATCTCAAACGGATTCATTAAAAGAAGTTCTAACTCCACCACATGCATGACATCTTTAACCAACATAGTTGAACGACAAATTTGCGACAGTATAGTATAAACAGAATGATATCGTCTGCTGGTGTGGACGCTAATATAGTTACCAATCTTGGTGTGAATGGGCCTTTACTCTATGGTTTACATTGAGAGTGTTGCAAAATGAGCAAGAATCAACGTAATATCATTTTACAGAAATCTTGCCATTGGCACATAGATGGGAATTCCACACAACACCATCATTATGGTGAGTTTTAGGCAATGTTTTTATCACTAGGTGTTTTTGGCAATGTTTTTAACACTGGATGTCCTTATACTTTGTTTGTAGAGCACTCTCTGCATAAGTGAAAACAAAAATGTTAATGGAGTCACTGTCTTAACTAATACTACAGTAGATGGGCAGCAGAACACAATAGTAATGAATCAACCCTGTCTGCCGCATTAGTTTGTTTTACTCTTCCTGAGAGGTACATCTGTATTTCAATTAGGTAAGATCAGAAAGCGTCGACTCTGCTCTCTACTTGTCCTGGCTTGGGCGTCTGCCAGCTGAAGAGGAAGATGAACTGGCAAAGAGAGAACTCTTTCTTCTCTTTCGTAGCTTCTGAAACTCCTTGAAACCCCTGATGTTGCTTTTTTTTTTACCTCGCAAAATCAGTTAACCATATCTGATGGTTTCAATCTTTTTTATCATGCAACAAACCTTCAATGGCAAAAAAGGGTTGTCTGAGTTGGGTTAACTTTCATAACATAAGCTGTAATTTACTGTACAACTGGCTAGGGATAATAGCAGGTGGGAAGCAGAAACATGCACTGTTTTTCTGATGAAATTGACCTTACAGTGCAACAACACTCTTGTGAAACTGGTCCAGTTGGGGAGGGCTTGCATACCGCATACGCAAGATTAATGCTTTGTATTTTAGCTTTGGGTGTCTCAGACAGTAGTGGGAGTGAAGTGCTCTAGTATGAATACTGAGGCAGTTAATAGTTTTGCTCAGCTGCTCTTGCAGCGTTGAAGAGGCCGGCTCCTCTTCCCGCTCTTGCTCCCCAGTGCAGCTCTTGAGGTGTTGCCGAGGGCTAAGTGGCAGATATGCTTACCTTAACCCCCAAATAAGTCTCTGCACCTCTATAGAGTGTGCGTCAGAGGTCTCGGAGAGAGCTGCATGCTGCAGAACAACACCTGAACTCAAAGCACCTTGGGTCAAAACACGTACACACACTTAAGTGTGCACAACTAACATCTTGTTCATATTGGAAGCTAACAAAGCCAAGATGTGTTACTAAAGGCCATCTGCGTCATAGTTCGTTCACACACACACTCATACACACACTGTCCCCTCACCTCCTCCCACTGGTGGATGTATCTGATGAGGCGTGAAAGCCTGAGAAGACGGAGCAAGCTGAGGATTTTGGTGAAGCGTACGATACGCAGCGCTCGGGCCGTCTTGTAGACCTCCGAATCAAAGCCTTTCTCCACTATTAGAAAGATATAATCCACTGGGATGGAGGACAGGAAGTCTACCACGAACCAACTCTTCAGGTAGTTCATCTTAATGACCTTTGGGTCCAAGATGATCTCCGAGCTCTCCTCGTTCACAATTCCCGTTCGGAAGTTCATGACCAGGTCCACCAGGAATATGGTGTCCGAGGCCACATTGAAGACGAGCCAGGTGGTGGTGGTTTGCTCGGAAAAGAAGGTAATTCCCACAGGAATGATAATAAGATTCCCCATCATCATGATGAGCATTATCAAGTCCCAGTAGAACCTGCAGGGGAGACAAAAAGTGACGTGTTAAAGTGGGACCAGTTGAAGGCAAAACCGTTTCTCTCCTAGCTTAGCAGGGTTGTGCGACAAAAACTGATTCCCTTGCAATTCATGAGTGTTAATTTTAGGGATGCATGATATATCGGCAACAATATCGGTATCTGCCGATATATGTTCATTTTTAATGTTATCGTTATCGGCCTGATAAGAAAATTTGGCCGATATATTAAAGCCGATAAATAATGGATTATTTCCTTCAGATGCGCACTGATCGCAATAATGGTTTTGAATTGCTTGAAATATGATTGAAATCACTTTAAAAAGGAAAATACAGTGCAAGATACAGCACAAGTCTGTCATATAGGCTACAAAAAATTAAAATGAGAACATTATAATTGTGTTCTTTGGACATGGATTTTAATGATAAGACATCTTTTGTAATCAGGCTTCCAAAAATTATATAAAAATTTGCATTTAGATTTATCGGCCAATATATCGGTTATCAGCTTTCAAATATAAAGAATTAACGGTTATCAGTTTTGGCTAAAATGTTCATATCGGTGTGCATCCCTAGTGAATTTGAGTTGATTTGGCCACACCCCACAGGAAGTTAGTATATTAATCGGAATGACAGTAATAAGAGTTTACTGTACTGCAATTCAACACAGTAAAATTCATTCTGGGAAATTAAGTGTTTTTCTACCTTGGTCCACCAAAATAATTTTTTTTAAATATGATGAGAGATACATATACACTACCATTCAAAAGCTTGGGGTCAGTGAGAAAAAAAAAATTTTGCAGCACAATTGTTTTCAATATTTATACTAATAAGAAATGTTTCTTGAGCAGCAAATCAGCAAATTAGAATAATTTCTGAAGGATCATGTGACACTGAAGACTGGAGTAATGATGCCAAAACAGGACCAAAATACATTTTAAATTAAAGCTGCAAGCAGCGATGAAAGGGCCCTCGCACCTGGGCTCACCACCACCCATTGGCCTTAGGAAAACAGTGAACAGTGGGCTACATGCATGTAAGCAAGTAAATAAAAGGGAAATATGGCAAAGTCATTTCAAAGTGCCACACTTCCTGCTGCCAACAGGCGGCGCTTTGACTGTAACTGAATATTGCCATGTAGATGTCTTCAGGCCAGGACTATTATCAAACGTGAAGCTTGGGGCAGATCAGACATTGTATGCAGTTACAACAACTTCCTGTTTCGTGGCGTTAATCGCATACATTAGCACTTAGCAGAGTGTTGCATGATTTAACATGTTTCTAGTATGTTTGGCACTTTGTGGCAAATTTAAAAATGTGTTCCTGGGAGTGAATTACAGTGTAAAGCATGCCATTTCCTGTTGCCAGCAGGTGGCGCTATGACTAACTGAATATTGGCATATAGATGTTTTCAGGCCAGGACTCTAATAAAACGTGAAGTTTGGGGCAGATCGTACATTGTATGCCGGAGTTACAACAACTTCCTGTTTCATGGCGAAACATCGAAATTTGTCAGGCCGCTACAGACACAGCCTTCACTGAAAACTCAAGATCTTCACAATTTAACATCTCAAAGGCCTTTAGATTAGACTGACCAAATATGACATTGATCTGATTAAAGCTCTAGGAGGAGTTTGTTAAAGTAGAACGTGTGGAAATGACAAAAACTACCAATACTTTGAATTTTCTCTGCAAAATTTCTCACTTCCTGTTGGGTTAGCAGATTTTGCACCCATGGGCTTTTTTATAGGTATTGGGCTGTTACATGTGTCTACCGCATTTTATACTTGTACGTGAAACATAGTACGAAGGGTGCTTAATTGAAATTTTGTAGGTGCCGCTATCGAGCCATTTTGCCATACCAAATTGCCCTCAAAAATGCGATTCATTTCGGAGAAGAAGAATAATTGGCCGAGCAATTACAATAGGGTCCTCACACCATCGGTGCTCGGGCCCTAAATATATTAAAATAGAAATATTTACAGTATTTTTACAGTATTTTCCATCAAATAAATTCAACCTTGGTAAGACTTCTTTCAGAAACATCGTACAGACCCCAAACATTTGCTACCATATCAAAGTGTCTATAAGGCCTATAAATCTTCACACTTTTTACGCAACTTTTTGTCAACTTTGCTTTCTTACATTCAGATTTGAATAGCAATTCTATATTCTTTTTGCTACCTCAATTCAAATTGGTTTTGAAAAGGAATTCTCTTTTCAGTTCTAAATGGTGCACAACCCTCCAGCATGAATTTCCTGGTTTGTATACATCAGCATCCCATTCTGAAGATGAGCATCTAAAACATTTGCTGGTGACTGAATTTTTGGTCAAACTTATGGCTTAACCATTCCCATTAGCTGAACTAACAAAGCTTTACCCATGAATTGACTTTACAACCCTCTTCAAAAGCACTTTCACATTCCTTTCCATCCTGATTCTATTCCCAATAGCAGAAAAAAGCTAATGCCCTTTTCAGCAAGAAGATGATGTAGCCGGACTGGCAAGATTAAATTCCTGCTCTTTTCTGCTGGAATGCCCTCATTCCAACGGCCCTCAGATATTTGTGATGTTTCTATGGGTTCTGTCTAAAAGACTTCCTTCAGCGATCAGTACAGCTCGCGCCTGCAGTCCGTGCATGATGCACTACAGCTCATTTCCCTGTCGCTTTTGATATCACCGCCAACACTTCCTGCTGGATTGCCGCCCTGTGACAGCGCAGCACGGCTCGCGCTTTGCTCTCTGGATGAGGAGGCAAAGAGCCACAGGACCGAAAATGAAAGAGGCCGATTGTAACATGAGAGGGTTTCCCTTTCTTATGCGAGAGTTGTGTTTACAACCGTTTGTGTGTGACATTCGGCTTTGCTTGTACAATACGTAGAAAGCTAATTAAAGGTACAGGCTGTAACTGCTGAGCCAGCAGCACATGCACCCTCAGGAATTAGCTTGTGTTCTGAAAACATGTGAATGGAGCGACCATAGGGTTGAATGGAATCGTGATGGCCGTTTGGAGGTGTTTGTTGATGCAGTACCACTAGCAGCCTGCTGGGCCCAGCAATTATACCATGTGCACTTTATTAATGCATATTGCTAATTAGCTAGCTGAAACCAACACCACTAACTGACTATTTATTTAATGCACTTCTTACAGTGAGGTTAAATGTCTTGATCAAGTGCACATTTGGGATAGTTTATAGATTGTTCCATAGAGAGTTTGTACCAACAGACTGATATTTCGGTTAGGCTAAATTGGCCAATATTTAGTCATTTTTAGATTATTGGCAAGAACCATGAACTCTTACTTTTATTCTAAATGTCTACAAACACAAACAGCCCTTTGGATAATGCAATTGTTTTCGTAATTTTAGTTAATTCAGAGAAAATACTGTCAGCTGCTATACTGTAAAGCTCATAAAGCTTTTCAAAAATGTAAAAGTTTAGTTACATGTTGAATAGCAATTCTGTATTCTTGATATATCCTTCATTCTCTCTCTTCACCAGAGCACTAAACTCATATGAGAGATTTTCAGTTGCTTGGCAGAAGATGTAGCACACAGCTCGTACAGCGAGAAGAATCGCATTATGATTTCAAACCTTCAATGTTATGTAACAAGACATTCTGTGTTAAATAGACATGCAAAGCATTGAAGGACAAGACAGCAGCATTTGAACTGACTGCTTATTTAATTGATTTCAAGTAAGCATATTTATTCTAAGATAACTTTTTTTTAGTTTAAAAAAAATGTTTTTACTGAATTTATATTATTATAATTTTTAGTATTTATTTATTTAATTGAATCATTATCCTTGATGCAAATTCCCTCTTACTGATAATGCTATTAGAACCACCCTGTCCTTCCTGACAGGACCCTCACCCGTGGGCTGTTTTGATTACTACTGGTCAAGAAGATGCTTCTGATAAATAACGAAACATCAATCAGCCTCCATTTTTATGTCTAGCAGCGTTTGTCTGCCTTGGCAGACCAGACATGTATCTGAAATGGCTACAGACTCTGCAATTCACATAAAAATTTCAGTCTAGATGTCTATTTAGCACAGGTTAGAGGCTTCCATTGTCGTTCGAAAGTGTGAATCTAATGTTTGACAACAAGCCAAACCAAACACAAGTGAAGTAATTAGCAAACACTGCTACGTTGGCGGTATTACTCATGCCACCTAATGTGAAGAAATCTTCCTCAGCCCAAAGTGAAAAATAGCCGTTTTTAATGTATGCCATGAGTCAGCTCTCTGAGAGGAGTCCAGTAGACAATAGAAGAGATTTTGGTAACACTTTACTTAAAGCTTTTATGTATAATGTATTATAAAAGTATTTTTAATGCATTCATTATGTAATGCATCTCATAATGCATTGTATGGTCTCATGAATAATTGTAACCACATTTATAATACAAAGTTAAAAAGAATAATGCATTAAAACACGACAAACAACCAATTTCAGATGTAACAAGGAATCTGTGAATATTATAATGCATTTTAATTACCTAGTTCTGACATGAAACTCTAGATGGCGCAGGCTGATAGGTCTTTAACTCATTGGTAGCGATCACGTCATTATCTACATAGCACAGCTGATTGGTTGCTGTTGCATCAGTGGCCATTGAGCTTTGGCTCAACATTATTCAAACAAATACCGGTAGTAATGTTATTAGCAGTCTGCAGCGCGCTTTCAGAACCCTCCTCCTTCCCCAGCTCCACCTGTATAGATCTGCTATGGGGGTTAAATCATGTATGTTACATGTGCAGCAGCAGCATGTCTTACTTACTCACAGCAATGTTTGTAAATATACTGGCAGTAGCAAGTCTCTGTACTTTCTTTGCAGCAGCAGCCAATAAACATTGCCATATCCATTACCATGAAAATCTCTATTACCATACCAATCTCCCAAGAGTTGCCATGAAAGAACTTTGGTTACAATTATTTATGAAAAGATACAGTGCATTATAATGTACTAAATACCTTTTTAATACATTGTACATAAAGGCTTTAAGTAAAGTGTTACTGACATGCTGTAATGCTCAGAGGTCAGCGTATGTACACAGACATGCACACATGCTATAATTGCATTAATGTAGCTACTGTGTCTTGTAAAGACCAAAGCCAGACGTATTTTGACGGGCGCCGGTCTGGCCTAGAGAATCACACAAAATGTCCTGGCCACTGATAACGGCATACATCCATGAACTAAAATAGATGCTTTCAAGAATCCTATCTCATGCTAAAAACCCCTGGCTGGTGCCTCCGATGTGGCCGACGCACTTGGCTGTAATGGATCTGAGCGAATGAGAAAAGCTCTCGGTCTTGCTTTATAAATATCTACCGATCCAGTGTCAAATAATTGTCTGCGCTTCGGTCCAAACAAGCATCTTTGGTTAATAATATCCGCTTTGGCTATTTTTACTTTTGGGAACTCTAAAAAGATGAATGTATTATTTGATATTGCTTATGCTGTTGGTTGCAGTATAGCTATGAACGTGTATGAATTGCACGTGGAGTATGCAGAGGTATATCGAGTACTTGTACAGAGAGGGTTTTGACAAGCCATTTTGCTTTTGTAACTGTAGCCTTGACAACCGAATGACAGACAGGCTGCTTTGTCAGAGGTGGGATGGTTGCCATGTGACCATCTGTCCTACTGGTGAATACTAAAGACAGGCATAGAGGACATGACCTCCACACAATGGTTGTATATGCTCGAATGCGCTTTTCTATCTCTCCACAGCTGCTACAACTTTCCCTCAGTGTGAAATGTGGTTCTTTAAAGGAATAATGTACACAAAAATGAAAATTCTGTCATGTATTAATTCTCATGTCATTCCAGAACCCTTCATATAATGAATGTGAATAAGGCTGTCAAGCTCTCAACTTGTGCACTAGATTACAAGTATTCTGAAGTCATACGATATCTTTGTGTGAGAAGACATTTAAGTTGTTTTTTCACTGATAATCTTAACTATCACAACTGCATCGAGTCACTGAGTTGAACTCAAGAACCAAATCAGTCTGAAACTCTGAATTGTCAATGAATCCTTATTCCTTATTCTTATTCCTTATTCCTCATCTGGGATCGTTTAGAGCCCTTTGAAGCTGCATTGAAACTGCAATTTGGACTTTCAACCTGTTGGTAACTGTCGAAGTCCACTATATGGAGAAAAGTCCTGAAATGTTTTCCTCAAAAACCTTAATTTATTTTCGACTGAAGAAAGAAAGACAAACATCTTGGATGACATGGGGGTGAGTAAATTATCAGTGAACTAATCCTTTAACCTGCTGTGGCCTGTTTGCAGAACTCTGCAGTCACACTACATTCATAAATTTGGCGTTTTTCTGCATTGTATCTGACAAGAAAAACAGACTTAGGCTATTTAAAGATTACCGAAGGGGCATCAGTTTGGAAAAAGTGAGACACACAGCCACAAAGACCTTCATTAGACTTTGGGACACGACTTTGAGACAAGCCTCCAAAAAGCAACAGCAAAAAGCATCAATAATGCAAGACAAACTTGCATGCCCCTAAAAATAGAGGTTAATCTGGGTTTAGAAATCAGAGGCCGTTTGATAGGGAGAAGGAATCTGCTCAAATACAAATCCTGCTTTTCCACAACCTGTGTGATTAATTTATAAGCCAGAGATTTGACCCAGGCTCATCTGTTACCTGATAAATCCTGCCACTAAAAAAAAAAACACACACACACACACACAAAGTCACTCAAAAAAGGTGAAGGAATTCTGGGAAAGTGACGTTTGGAGATCTTCAGTAGATTTCCTTTTCCCCAGTGAAGAATTGTGTGCACAGCTATAGGCTGGACAAACAGGGAAAGCAAGAGATAGATGACATGCAATATGCAGGACCGATAAAAGAAACATATGACTGTGTCACGCCTGACAAAAGCTGATGACAAAAGGGCTCAGGCCACATCAAGTCAAGCATGAGCCCTTTCTGAAAACAATGACTAATGAATCTTACTAACCTCCTATTAATCTTTAAAGAACCGCATTGAGTTATTGAGTTTCCTTGATGCTTCAGAACCAAAACAGCACATGTGAATGCTGTTGTCACTCATGTGATGTTTCTGGTTCCAGTATTTTCAGCTCACAGCTGTAGCGTTATTGCAAGAAAATTAGAAAAGTATGACCAAATTTCACAACATTAACTGAAAAACAAAAAAAAAAGCATAGAAACAAAAGAGCAATTTCCTGTGTGGGTGAAAAAGGAAAGCCATTGTAAATGAGCAGACAATACCGATGCCTGCCAAGTGTAGCCAGTATCACACGGCTCAGGCTTTCGTCCATTAAAAGCAATAACGACTGTTATTCTCCTATTTGCTCTCTTTTGCTTTCTGTCCACTGTCGTCTCCTCCATATCTTCTGTTTTCTCTTTCTCACCTGTTTTCTCCTTTTATGGTTCTCTTTGATGTAAAGCCTATTTGGCAAGTGCGATCAAAGGCTTAATATCGTGTGTACCACCTGCAGAACTGAAGCATGGCCATCTAAAGGGCTGTTCACAAAGAGCGTTCTATTCCACTGCGTTACTTTTCCATTGTTTTTTAATATAAACACACACTAGACAGTCTTTGACTGTTGTGCTCGCGTCCCGTGTCGTTTGCAGCATCTTGCGCATGACACAGCATTTTAAAAACATGCTGCTTAAGTTAAAGGAAGTTCATCTCTAAAAGGGGTCATGACATGAGCAATCAAATTTGCCTTGATCTTTTGACATATAAGAGGTCTTTGTACCATTAAAACATCCTGCAAGTTTTATAGCTTAAAATGTCCTCGCATAGCATTTATTTAATCAAGCTCCAAAAACGACTTGTTTGGAAATTGGGGGGCTTGTAATGTCACATGGGCAAATTCATTTGCAAATGCCTGAGCAAGACATGGATGAATATTTACATCATTGCACCATAGACCCCACCCACTGGCATTCAGACGCTTAACGGCTGACACTTGCCTACACCGGATGCGAGCGTCGCACCAAAAGCAAATAAAAACCATTATAATCACTGATGCTGTCTACACTGAATACAGTATACAGAAGCTTGTTCATTCAGCCAGCAAGAGGACAGATGGAGGAGTAAATAGAAGTGTAAAGGTACGTTTGCTTTAATGCGTCCTGTTTAAACACTGTACAGTGTATATATATTTTCAAAACACTGCTTCAGAGCTTTACGAATTGAATCAGTGATTTGGATCTTCTATCAAACGGCTAAACTGCTGAAATCACGTGACTTTGGCGCTCCGAGTCACTGATTCATAAAGTGTTTTGAAATCGGCCCATCACTATATTGTTGAAAACTCGTTATTTTGTTTTTTTGGTGCACAAAAAGTATTCTCGTCGCTTTATAATATTATCACTGAACTCACATGAACTGTTTTAAATATGTTTTTAGTACATTTATGGATCTTGAAAGAGGAAATGTCATTGCTTTGAATGCAGGCCTCACTGAGCCAAAATATCTAATGTGTATAGAAAATTATATATATATATATATATATATATAATTTTCTATACACATTAACATCTGCATTTTGACAATAAAAAAAGCTTTAATTAGCTTTAATTCTCAAAATTACCTCCTTAATAAGAATATTTTACAGTAAGCGTATGATTGCTAAGCATTCACGTCCTTTCTACATTATAGCAGAAAGGTCAATCATGTTACATCACAGGGTTCAGAGCGATGTTAATCTCGTTCAGTGCGTGTTGGACATCTAATCCGATCTCACCTTCTCTCATCCTTGCTCTGATGTTAGAGGGCTTTACACAAACCATTCTGATCTGTTTCAGGGGTGGCATAACCTAGTGGTTAAAGACCTGAAAGGTTGTGGGATTAAATCCATGAACTATCCCCATTGTGCTCTTGAGCGGGACATGTAACCTCAGGTTGCTCCGTTTCTTCCTGTAATAAGTGTACTGAGAGTTGCATAGCATAAAAACAGCATAAAAGCAGTGGAAATTTACTCCCAGCAGATATGATGGGTCATTCCTGTTGTGCAGTACTGACTGACCTCTGCAACTTAAAAAAAGTTATGTATATGCTTGTGTTGTAACTTAAACTATATTCCTAGGGCACTTTTACTGGAGAAAATATCTACTCAGATATTTTCTTACTGGAGAAAATATCTGAGTAGATATCGCCATTTTTGCCATGTCTCCTTAACATGAAAAAACTGGCAATTTATTAAGAAATATATATGGTGTTTCTTAATTTACCTACTTTTTATATTTAGTTTGTTTTTAAACAATTTCTGTTCTTTTATTAAACAGGATGGGATGTTTTAGAGTGAGACAAACCAACTACGTCACTTGCTGGAGGATGATGTCACTGCTTTTGTCAGCTAAAGGGATGTTACAAAAGACAGGAAAGGAAACAGGAAAAACTGATAGATTGATTATGAATTCAATAATAGCCTAATTCCTTAATAAATTGCATATGTTTCATGTTATAAGTTACTGCAGCAGCAGAACCATGACAAATGGCATTGGCTCAAACTGAAGTTATGATTAAAAATTCAACCCTGTTTACTTAATTATGATATTGTAAGTAATATGCATACTGGCTATTATAATAATTATGATAATATTTTATTCAGTATGTTAAGACTTATATAATGTTGACTTCGAAATGAACAGCATATTACCCTGCTTTTGGTAGTTATAGTTCCTTGGGAGTGCAACTTCTGAGTTATGTTCTTACATGTTACACATGATATGCCAAAGCAAAGTACATGAAGTAAATAAATAAATAAATAAAACAGTGAGACAGGTGGGAGTCGAGCTAATGACCCTGTAAGGGATAAAGTTCTCCGCATTCATGGAGAGCATGGAGCTGTTTTCAGCACCATGGAGAGCGTTGCGGGCAGATAGGATTGAAACTAATGATCAGACATGTCATTGTTTTCTATCTATCTATCTATCTATCTATCTGTCTGTCTATCTATCTATCTGTCTATCTGTCTGTCTGTCTGTCTGTCTATCTGTCTGTGTCATGTCTACATACAAATATTTATCTACACAATTATGGTAAAAAAAATACTGGCAGCTGTAGTTGTCAGAACTTCACTGTAAAAACATGGCAATGACATTTCAAGCATTTTGCTGACTATATTTTAGTTCTTGACTGTATTTATATGTTTATATACCAACATATTTGAGCTCTTTGGGTTGTTACTGTAAAAATGTACCAATTATCACTCAGGTGGTACAACTGAAAGCCACATGATGACTTAAAGTTCATCAAAACTGGCCTATTAGCAACTGTGACCAATAAAAATAAGAAAGAAATTGGATGGTTTAAGCACAAACCAGATTTTATACTGAATTTTTATATATTCTCTATCTAACTATCTATCTATCTATTTTTTTTTTCTCCTATACTGATGTAATGGGTTGAGAAACTAACTGGAGACTTCAAACCTCCAAGTGGACTAATCAACTCCAATTGGTGCACAACAAAATGAAATTGTGATGTTGCTTATGTAATAATTCCATTCCTAACAGGCTATTTGACAGGAATTCGGTGTTAAATTGTACATTCATTGTCCACAGTAGTCTAATTCGAAGTATATGAGCTAGTCAAGTTGTGCATGACACATTGTTCTGGGGGGCATTGTGTTTGAAAATCCCCTCCTTTCACCTGACTAACGCGATTAGCGTTAAACTGCTTTAGATCAACTGTCCCAGCGCTAAAATTGGCATGGAATGTTACCTGGTGACAGCCACACGGGATCATACAGTGCCACGAGATAAAACAATATAATAATCCGCGTGTTTATGCCTGAAAACAAGACGTGATCTCGCAGCCACCCTGGTTCCTTCTCACGGCAGACACTAACAGCTATGTGTTTACAATGCCAAAGAGTGGTGCATCATTCCCTGCGCGCACCAGCACACGTCTTATACAACAGCAGAATGCCCAATGATGGCAGGTCGGAGACGTCCCATGATGACTGTCGTGCCGTTTATTCACCGAGATGACATTCACCCCTACTCATGCCAAGGACATCGCGTGCGTTCCGGTTCTGGTTCCCCGAAACGCCATACAAAATGACTGCAAATGCGCCGCGCGGCGCACGCAGAGCCCATTTTACTGTGACCTGCGTGTGCGTGGGAAGGTGACTTTCCACACTCCTTACCTAAAATCACTATAGGGGTGAATGATCCAATATCCAGCCGTCTGCACTCTCTCCTGCTCTTTCTCCACGGCTTTCTGACTCCCGAACATCCGCAAGGAGAACTTATTCACCCCGGGCTGCATCATGGCTCCAAATTGCCGCTGCATAAACCCGGATTGCCTGGACGCGGCGTCTATATCGTCAAAACCGACCATGGCTTCTTCCCGGTCCCCCTTGACACCCACTGAGTTGCCGTGGTCTTTCATGTTCTGGCTCCCCATGCTGTTCTTCAAGATCGAGTCTTGCCTCTGGAACACATTATTCCCATCCACTTTCTCCTCTTTGTTGCTCGAGAACGAATTGGATTTGTCTTCCATGGCGGTTTCAGAACGTGCTGTCTCCGGGTGCGGAGGACAGGCTACGCGTAAAAGTCGAAAGGAGCAGCTGGCGGCTCTTCTGTTTCATTGGACGTCCCTCAAACCACCGCTGCCTCCAGTGCGAGTGCTGCTGCACAACTGAGAGGCAGAGTAGTGGTGAACCCGACGGGATCAGCTTTCTTGGGCTGCTGCCATCTACTGTTGGGATTGAGCGCGGCCCGCGTCCCGTTTCTCTCCAAGCGTGTCGCGGACGCACTGCGCTGCATGCGCGGATGTGCTTCCAAACTGAAAGGGTGCCAAAGGAACACAATTTGAACATGATGTTGTAGATGCAAATCAGGGTTATGTAAAGCATTTGGGAAGGGCATGTTTTATTATGAGGTGAATTGAAATGGTAATTATATTATGAAAGACTGACATCTCTGTGGTTAAGGCGGTCAGTAAAATCTCATATGCAGTAGGGCTTTGTGGAATGAACAAATCGTGTATCATTTTTACATTAGTTACATTTTCTATTATGGTAATGGTAGGTTCTATTATAGTTGAAATTCAGTAGAAATATCAATATTTTAATAACGTATTATTTTGAATTTTTATTTTATATTTATACCTTAATAAGTTTTTTAATTAGTTTTTGAACAACAAATGAATGGTACTTCATCTCGTTTGGCTCTTTTCTCTTTTTACTTGATGGACACAATCCAAAAGATGATTATTTGAACAAAAGGCTGGCATCAGTTCAAAACCAACTTCACATTATGTAACAGTTTGAAAACAAAAGTCTCTAAACAGTATAACTAATATTATAAAACAGTTCTGACTGGACTGGCTGTTCTTTTTGGATGAACCATTTAAAGTCATTGTAAAAACCCAAAGGAAATTTAGCAACATAATCGTTATATTTAATCATTTAGCAGACGCTTTTATCCAAAGCTACTTACAAATGAAGAACATCACAAGCGTTTTATCGTGCAAGAGCCAGTATTCATAATCTCTATGCCAAGTGTAAAAGTAAGCTTTAGATAGTAAAGAAGAAAGAAAGCAGGATTTTTTTAAATGTGTGTTTATAGAAAGTGCTGTAATTTTAAAGAGTTAGTTCACCCAAAAATGAAAATTCTGGAATTAATTACTCATCTTCATGTCGTTCCACACCCGTAAGACCTTCGTTCATCTTCAGAACACAAATTAAGATATTTTTGATAAAATCCGATGACTCAGTGAGCCCTGCATTGCCAGCAAGATTATTTCCTTTTTCAATGCCCAGAAAGCTACTAAAGACATATTTAAAACAGTTCATGTGACTACAGTGGTTCAAACTTAATATTATGAAGTGACGAGAATACTTTTTGTGCACCAAAAAAAAAAAAAAAAAATAGCGACTTTATTCAACAATATCTAGTGATGGGCGATTTCAAAACACTGCTTCATGAAGCTTCAAAGCTTTATGAATCTTTTGTTTCGAATCAGTGATTCGGAGCGCGTATTAAACTAATAAAGTCATGTGAACTGTTGAAATTTCGAAACACTTATGACGTAACGAAGCCTTGTTTACTGAAATCATGCGATTTTGGCACTGAACGACTGATTCAAAACAAAAGATACGTAAAGCTTCAAAGCTTCATGAAGCAGTGTTTTGAAATCACCCATCACTAGATATTGTTGAATAAAGTCATTATTTTGTTTTTTTGGCGCACAAAAAGTATTCTTGTTGCTTCACAATATTAAGGTTGAACCACTGTACTTACATTAACTGTTTTAAATATGTTTTTTAGTATCTTTCAGGGCATTGAAAGTGTTAATTATCTTGCTGCAGACCTCACTGAGCCATCGGATTTTATCAAAAATATCTTAATTTGTGTTCTGAAGATGAACGAAGGGGTGTGGATCAACATGAGGGTGAGTAATTTTTTCATTTTTGGGTGAACTAACCCTTTAACTGTGGTGCTGACAGAAAAATGAAAGGTAACTGACATTGAATGTATAAACATTACAGCCAAATGTTTATTGGTTGACACATTTCTACAGTGACATGATATATTGTCAGCCCAATGGCAAAATTCACATTGCTATTTTAAATGCAAGACTATCAACCAGTAAATCTGGTTGCAGGCTCTAAATCCACTGCCAATATAGGGACATTTTGAATCCTAAATAAGAAAGGTTGATAAAACAGCTTGAAATATGGCTAACTAATCTATCTGCTTTCATCTGATTCTTTCAACCATGAGAGAACCGCTCCCTATTAACACTGGAAGCACTGGCCTTGAACTGATAGTTTTCCCAAAATAAAGCTATTCTTGTGAGTGATCTGATATAATTTGTGAGAAATGTAACAAAAATTGTTTAATCAGTGGCCCTCAATGCATTAAATGCATAAAACAGTTGCAGAGAACTGATTTAGGGAGGAAAATAGGGTTGTGTTGTGGTGATGATGGTGATTTGTGCATGCTGGACAGTTGTGTGCCAGTCCTGGACATAGGATGATATGCACATCCGGTGAAAACTGATGAATTGATGAAACCAGACCAGGTCCACCTGCTACCCTGACATCCTGCCATGATGTGAGGCTTAAAACACCACATTTTCCTATTTATAATGATGATTTCGAACCCGGTCTCACCAAATCCAAAAGTAAAATCAGAAGCTATGGTAGATTTTGTAAAACGACAATTTTGGCCTCACATTAACTGCAGGTTGACCATATTATTACAATAAAAAACAGTGGCGGATTGTTAGTAATTAAAAAGCTTTATTTAATACCTTTAAGTTTGAGGGTGGTAAGATTTGTTATGTTTTTGTAAAAAAGAGGGCGCAGTTTAAACAAACAAGCTGTACTGCCATTATGGATCGCAGAAGAATAAGATGCAAGAGACAAAAGTTCAAAAAAACA